>PVIH01007283.1:0-102038 GCA_004025045.1 Sigmodon hispidus | reverse complement strand
TTTTTTTTTTTTTTTTTTTTTTTTTTTTTTTTTTTTTTTTTTTTTTTTTTTTTTTTTTTTTTTTTTTTTTTTTTTTTTTTTTTTTTTTTTTTTTTTTTTTTTTTTTTTTTTTTTTTTTTTTTTTTTTTTTTTTTTTTTTTTTTTTTTTTTTTTTTTTTTTTTTTTTTTTTTTTTTTTTTTTACTTTGTAGACTTTTAAAAATAGCTGCAATTTCCTGTGGGGTTATTGGTCTATTTAGGTCATTTATCTGATCATGATTTAATTTTGCTAAGTGGTACCTGTCCAAAAACTTGCCCATTTCTTTTAAGTTTTCCATTTTAGTGGAACATATATTTTCTAAGTATGAGTGATAATCCTCTGGATTTCCTGGCTGTCTGTTGTTATGTCCCCATTTTCATTTCTGATTCTGTTAATTTGGATACTTTCTCACTCTCTCTGTTTTTTGGTTAGTTTGGATAAGGGTTTATCTATCTTGTTGACTTTCTCAAAGACCCACTCTTTGACTGATTGATTCTTGTATTGTTCTAGTTGTTTTTATTGTATTGATTTCAGCCCTGAGTTTGATTACTTCCTCCTGATTACTCCTTCTAGGTGAATTTGATTCTAATTGTTCTAAAGCATCCAGCTGTGAAGTTAGGTCTCTTGTTTGAGATTCCTCTAGGGTTTTATTTTATATAGGCATCTAGTGATATGAGTTTTCCCCTTAGCACTGCTTCCGTTGTGTCCTATAAGTTTGGTTATGTTGTGGATTCATTTTTAGCAAATTCTAGGAAATTTTTATTTCTTTTTTAACTTTTTCCTTGACCCAGACATGATTCCATTTGCCTTATGACTGAGTATGTGGTCAATTTTAGAGAAAGTTCCATGGAGTATTGAGAAATATGTATATTCCTTAGTATTGGGTGGAAGGTTCTGTATGTATCTATTAAGGCCTTTTGGGTGATATAATCTGTTAGATCCCTTATTTCTCTGTTGAGTTTCTGTCTGGCTGACCTATCCAAGGTTAAAAATAGGGTATTGAATTCTCCCACTCTTAGTGTGTGGGGTTTGATATGACGTTCAAGCTTTAGTAGTGTTTCTTTTACATATGTATGTGCCTTTTTGGGGGGCTTAAATATCAAGGATTGAGACATCATCTTGGTGTATTTTTCCTGAGATGAATAAATAATGTCCATCCTGGTTTCTTTTGATTGATTTTAGTTTAAAGTCTATTTTTTTAGATATTAGGATGGCTACACCAGCTTGTTTCTTAGGACCATTTGATTGGAAAGTATTTTCCCAGTCTTTACACTGAGCCTGTGTCTGTCTTAGAAGTTGAAGTGTGTTTGTTGTACACAGAAGAAGTCTGGCTTATGTTTTTGTATCCATTGTGTTAGGGTGTGTCTTTTTATCGATGAATTGAGTCCATTGATATTAAGGAATATTAATGATCAATGATTGTTATTTCCTGATATTTTTGCTGGTAGTTTGTATGTATTTCCCTTCTTTAGGTTTTTCTTCTGTGGGATTATCCAATGTTTGCGGTTTCAGGGATGTATCAAAAAGATCAATAGGCCTCATATACACTAAATATAAAAGAGCTGAAAAAGAAATAAGAGAAAAATTACCCTTTATAATAGCTGCAAGTAGCATTAAATATCTTGGCATAACTTTAACCAAACAAGTAGTAGACCTGTTCTACAAAAACTTGAAGATACTAAAGAAAAAAATTGAAGAGAATATCATAAAATGGAAAGATATCCAATGCTCCTGGATAGGTAGGAATAGCATTGTAAAAATAGAAATTTTACTAAAAGCAATATACAAATTCAATGCAATCCTCATCAAAATCCCAACACAACTTTTTACAGACCTTGAAAGAACAATATTCATTTTATTGAATAACAAGAATCCCAGGATTGCCAAAACAATCCTTCTCAACAAAAGAATTTCATGAGAAATCACCATTACTGACTTCAAGCTATACTATAGAGCCACAGTAATAAAAACACCATGGTAATGGCATAAAAATAGACTTGGGGATCAATATAATCAAATTGAAGATCCCAACATTAAACCACACAACTATGAACACCTGATTTTTGACAGAGAGGCCAAAAATATTCAATGGAAAAAAGATAGTACCTTCAATAAATGATGTTGACATAACTGGATGGTAGTATGTAGAAGAATGTAAATACATCCAAACCTATCACCCTTCACAAAACTCAAATTCAAGTGGCTCAAAGACTTCAACATAAACCCAGCTACACTGAACTTAAGAGGAAAGGAAATTGGAAATAACCTCCCAACACATTGACACAAGTGACCACTTCCTAAGAATAACACTGGTAGCACAGACAATAAGAACAACAATAAATGGGACCTCTTGAAACAAGGAAGCTTCTATAAGGCCAAGGACATAGTCAATAAGACAAAACGACAGGCTACAGAATGGAAAAAGATCTTCACCAACCCTACAACTGACAGAGGACTGATCTCCAAAATATATAGAGAAGTTAAGAAACTAGACCCCCAAAATCTAAATGATCTGTTATAAAAAATGCAATTCAAAGCTAAAAAGGGAATTTTCAGCAGAATTACAAATAGCTGAAAAGCACTTGAAAAACTGCTCAACATCTTTATCCATCAAAGAAATGCAAATCAAAACAACTTTGAGATACCAACTTATCCCTTTCAGAATGGGTCAGATTAAAACACAGATGACAGCTTATGCTGGAGAGAATGCAGAACAAGGGGAACATTCCTCCACTGTTGGTGGGTATGTAAACTATTATAGCCACTCTGGAATGCATTATGGAGTCTCAGAAAAGTAGGAATCAATCTCTCCAAGGATCTAGCAATGCTACTCTTAGGCATATACCCAAAGGATGCACATGTATACCATAAAGACACTAGTTTAACTATGTTTATAGCAGCATTCTTTATAATAGCAAGAAGCTGGAAACAACGTAGATGCCACTCAACTGAAGAATGGATTAACAACCTGTGGTACATCTACACAATAGAGTACTATTCAGCAGTAAGAAAAAAGTGACATCCTAAAATTTGCAGGCAAAGGGATGGATTTGGAGAATATCCTCCCGAGCAAGGTATCACAAACCCAGAAAGATAAGCAGGGGATGTACTCACTCATTAGTGGACTTTAGACAAAAAGCAAAGACCACTCAAACTGTAAACCACAACCCCTGAACAGCTTCATCAGAAAGAATTTAAGAGAGATATCAGGAGTGCCCTAGGAAGAGAAAATAGAGAAGATCTCCTTAGCCAACTGGGAGCATAAGGGGTTGCAATCAATAAGAGGTAGTAACAAATCATGAGGAAAGCATGATTCAGTGTGAGTTGCAACAAAGAGGCAGAAAAAAAAAAGAGATAGAGATCTTAATAGAAGAAACCAATGTTTAGTTGGAAATAAAGCAGGTGCTAGGGAAACCTACAAGAACTCACAGGATATCCCTGGCTAGGTCTCCAACCAATAGTGAAGGTGTTGCCTAGACAGGACTTTCCCTGTATTCAAATGAAGAACCACCCTATGTGTCATCTCAGAACCTACATCTAACAATGAATAGAGGTTGAGGCAAAGATACTTGGCTAAGCACTGGTTTGAGCTTCTGATCCAGCTGTGAGCAGGGGAGGAGAGTCTGTATGAACAAAGGAATAGAGATTACAAGAACAATTCCCACAGTGATGGCTGGCTGGATCTCTGGGGAGCTCACTGAATGAAGAACAGCTATGGGGAACCATTAAGAAAAGTAGCTAGGCCCTCCAAGGGTAAGCAGCTATTGACTGACATGGTTAGTTTGTGGAGCCTCAAGGGATGAGATAAGATTGTATTTCTGTGCATGGACTGGCACTTTGGATCCCATTCCCTTCAGAGGTACACCTAACCAAGTCCTGCTATTAGAATGAAGAAATTGGGCTTGGCTGGAGTAAATAAACCATGCTGAGTTGCTCCACTTTGGGACTTTTTTTGTGGAGGGGATGGAGAGGGAAGAGGCTGAAGCATGACTGGGAGAGATTGGGAGGAGGAAACAGAAGGGGAGCAAGAGGATACATGAATAAAGAAGACTTTATTTTATAAATAAAAAAATCTGATTGCTTGCAAAAAACAATAATAATAACCTAAAGAAAGACATGCCAATAAAAGAGCCAGGAGCTTGCAGAACAACAAATAAATTGAACAAAAAAAAATCTTCTTGTTACATAATAATCAAAACACTAAACATAAAGAACAAAGAAAAAGTATTAAAAGCTACAAAGTTATAAGCCTAAGTAACATATAAAGGCAGACCTACTAGAATTACACCTGTTTAATTAATAAAGAATTTAAAAGCCAGAACACCTGGACAAATGTCTTAGATTATAAGAGACCATGAATGACAACCCAGAATATTACACCCAGCATAAGTTTCTTTTTTTTTTTAAAAAAAAGATTAATTGATTTACATAGATTAATACACTTGTTATTTATTTTTTAACAACGATCCTGTGCTTCTATCTATGTTTATGAAATGATTTATATGTATAGTTAAGTATATAGTTTCTATTTTAAAATTTTTTTATTTTGTATGTATAAAGAAAAACAGTAAATTGAATTTAAAATGCTGATAAGTTAACAACAATTATAAAGAAAATAAAAATCATAAGCATGACTTATCAAGGGTGATAATGCAAATAATTTGCTGCACATAAAATTACTTTGTGTTCAGCTTTCCCTCTGTTTTTTTTTTTCCTATCCCTGTATATCCGCATTCAAGGTCCCTTCCCCCTACCCCCACATAAGGTCATTTTTTCTTCTCCACAAATCCCCCTCCCCTACCTGCGCAGGCTGCGGACAGTCCCATGGTCCAACTGATCCAATAATGCTTAGTTCAGTCTCCTCTCCTGGCAAATCCAGTTTTGTCCCCCCTCCCTCAAGAATGAGTCAGGTGTTCCTAAAGATGTAGTGGGATCCAAAGGGTCAGTCCAGGGTGTTTCTGATCATAAGCTGTTTAGTGGTTCTCATTTGCAGCTTGGGCATACTTGGCTTTTTTCTTGTTTGTTTGTTTAGAGACCACTAATGAGTGAGTACATCCCCTGCTTATCTTTCTGGGTTTTGTGATAACTTGCTCAGGAGGATATTCTCCAAATCCATCCATTTTCCTGCAAATTTTAGGATATCATTTTTTCTTACTGCTGAGTAGTATTCCATTGTGTAGATGTACCACAGTTTGTTAATCCATTCTTCAGTTGAGGGACATCTAGGTTCTTTCCAGTTTCTTGCTATTACAAATAATGCTGCTATGAACATAGTTGAGCTAATACCTTTGGAGTGTGACTGTGCATCTTTAGGATATACACCCAGAAGTGGTATTGCTGGATCCTTGGGGAGATTGATTCTCAATTTTCTGACAAACTGCCATGTTGCCTTCCAAAGTGGCTGAACAAGCTTACACTCCCACCAACAATGGAGGAGTGTTCCCCTTGATCCACATCCTCTCCAATGTAGGCTGTCATCTGTGCCTTTTATGTTAGCCAATCTAACAGGTGTTAGGTGGTATCTCAAAGTTGTTTTGATTTGCATTTCTCTGATGGCTAAAGATGATGAGCATTTTTTCAGGTGCCATTCAGCCATTCGTAGTTCCTCTGCTGAGAATTCCCTTTTTAGATCTGTACCCCATTTTTTGATTGGGTTATTCAAGGTTTTGGGCTCTAAATTCTTGAACTCTATATATCTTAGAGATCAGTCCTCTATCACTTGTAGGGTTAGTGAAAATCTTTTCCCATTCTGTAGGCTGTCGTTTTGTCCTATTGACAGTGTCCTTGGCTTTACAAAAGCTTCTTAGCTTCAGGAGACCCCACTTATTGATTGTTGGTCTTATTGTCTGTGCCACTGGTGTTATATTTAGGAAGTGGTCGCCTGTGCCAATTCGTAGAAGTATATTTCCCACTTTCTTTTCTATCAAATTCAAAGTGGCTGTGTTTATGTTGAGGTCTTTGATCCACATGGATTTGAGTTTTGTGCAGGGTGACATGCTCAGATCTATTTGCATTTTTCTACACACTTCCATCCAGCTATGCCAACACTATTTGTTAAATATACTATCTTTTTTCCATTGAAAGTTTTGGCCTCTGTGTCAAAGATCAGATGTTCATAGGTTTTTGGATTAATGTCTAGATCCTCAATTCTATTCCTTTGAACCACCAGTCTGTTTTTATGCCAGTACCAGGCTGTTTTTATTACTGTAGCTCTATAGTATAACTTGAAGTCAGGGATGGTGATACCCCCTGAGGTTTTATTGTTGAGTAAAATTATTTTGGCAATCCTGGCTTTCCTGCTATTCCAAATGAAATTGAGTATTGTTCTTTCATGGTCCAAAAAAAATAGTGTTGGGATTTTGCTAGGCAGTGCATTCAATCTATAGATTGCCTTTGGTAGAATTGCCATTTTTACTATGTTGATCCTACCTATCCAGGAACATGGGAGAGCTTTCCATTTTCTGATATCCTCTTCAATTTCTGTCTTCAGTGATTTAAAATTTTTGTCACATAGGTCTGTTACTTCTTTGATTATAGTTACTCCAAGGTATTTAATACTATTTGCAGCTATTATAAAGGGTAATGTTTCCCTTATTTCTTTTTCAGCTCTTCTATCTTTAGTGTATAGAAGGGCTACTGATTTCTTTGAGTTAATCTTGTATCCTGCTACATTGCTGAAGATGTTTAACAGCTGTAGCAGTTCCATGGAAGAATTTTGTGGGTCACTTATGTATACAATCATATCATCTGCAAATAGAGATGTTTTCAAATCTTCTTTTCCAATTTGCATCCTCTTAATCTCTTTTCGTTCCATTATTGCTTTAGCTAAAACTTCAAGAACTATATTGAATAGATAAGGGGAGAGAGGACATCCTTGTCTAGTTCCTGATTTTAGTGGGATTGCTTTGAGTTTTTCTCCATAAGTTTGATACTGACTGTCGTCTTCTTGTAAATCGCCTTTATTATATTTAGATATTCTCCCTGTATTCCTGATCTCTCCAGGGCTTTAATCATAAAGGAGTGTTGGATTTTGTCAAAGGCTTTTTCTGCATCTAAGGATATGATCATGTAGTTTTGTTCCTTTAGTTTGTTTATATTATGGATAACATTTACGGTTTTTCATATGTTAAACCAGCCCTGCATTTCTGGGATGAAGCCTACTTGGTCTTGGTGGATGATGTCTTTTATACATTGTTGTATACGGTTTGCCAAAATTTTGTTGAGAATTTTTGCATCAATATTCATGAGGGAAATTGGTCTGTAATTCTCCTTCTTTGTTGTGTCTTTGAGTGGCTTAGGTATTAGAGTGATTGTGGCCTCATAAAAGGAATTTGGCAATATTCCTTCAGTTTCTACTGTGTGAAATAGTTTGAGCAGTAACGGTAGTAATTTTTCTTTGAATGTCTGGTAGAATTCGGCACTGAAACCATCTGGACCAGGGCTTTTATTTTTGGGGAGGTTTTTAATGACAGCTGCAATTTCCATTAGGGTTATAGGCCTGTTTGGGAATTAATCTGATCTTCATTTAATTTTAGTAGATGGTACCTGTCCAGAAAGCTGTCCATTTCTTCTAGGTTATCCATTTTTGTGGAATACAGATTTTCAAAATATGATCTGATAATTCTCTGTATTGCCTGGGGGTCTGTAGTTATGTCCCCTTTTTCATTTCTGATTTTGTCATTTGAACACTATCTCTCTGTTTTTTGATTAGTTTGGCTAAGGGCTTATCTATCTTGTTATTTTTCTCAAAGAACCAACTCTTTCATTCATTGATTCTTTGTATTGTTCTTTTTGTTTCAATTGTATTGATTTCAGCTCTAAGTTTGATTATTTCCTGCCATCTACTCCTTCTAGGTGAGTTTGCTTCTAATTGTTCTAAGGCTTTCAGCTGAGCTTTTACATCTCTAGTGTGAGATTTCTCTAGGTTTTTCATATAGGCATCTAGCGCTATGAATTTTCCTATTAAGACTGTTTTCATTGTGTCCCCCAAGTTTGGATACATTGTGGATTCATTTTCATTAAATTCTAAGAAGACTTTGATTTCTTTCTTAATTTCTTCCTTGACCCAGAGATGGTTCAGCTGAGTGATGTTTAGTTTCCATGAGTTGGTAGGCTTTCTTTGGGTTTTGATATTGTTGAACTCTAACTTTAGGCCCTGGTGGTCCGATATGTTACAAGGGATTATTTCCATTTTTTTGTGTCTGTTGATATTTACTTTATTACCATTTATGTGGTCAATTTTGGAGAAAGTTTCATGAGGAGCTGAGAAATATGTATATTCCTTTGCGTTTGGGTGGAAGCTTCTGTAGATATCTATTAAATCCATTTGTATCATAACCTCTTTTAGACTTCTTATTTCTCTGTTCAGTCTCTGTCTGGTTGATCTATCTTGGGTTGAAAGTGAGGTATTGAAGTCTCCCACTATTAGGGTGTAAGAATTGATGTGAGATTCGATCTTTAGCAGTATTTCTTTTACATAAGTAGGTGCCCTTATATTAGGGGCATAAATATTCAAGATTGAAATTCCCTTTGTCCAATTTTTCCTGTGATGAATAAGTAGTGACCATCTTGGTCTCCTTTATTGCTTTTAGCTTAATGTCTACTTTGTTAGATATTAGGATTGCATCCCCTGCTTGTTTCTTAGGAGCATTTGACTGGAAAATCTTTTCCCAATGCTTTATTCTAAGCCTGTGTCTGTCCTTGCAGTTGAGGAGTGTTTCTTGAAGGCAACAGAAGGATGGCTTCTGGTGTTGTATCCATCTTGTTAGTGTGTGACGTTTTATAGGAGAGTTGAGTCCATTGATATTAAGGAAAATTAGTGACCATTGATTGATGTTTCCTGTCATTTTTGGTGGTAACCTCTTTATATTTCCTTTCTCTGGAGTATTCTTCTATGGAATTATTGATTGTTTGTGATTTCGTGGGTGTATCTGGGGTCCTTAGGTTGGAGTTTTCCCTCTAATACTCTCTGTAGTGCTGGATTGGTAGATAGATATTCTTTCAGTCTGACTTTGTCATGAAATATCTTGTTTACTCTATCTATGGTGATTGATAATTTTGCAGGGTATAGTATTCTAGTTTGGCAGCCATGTTCTTTTAGTGTCTGTATAACTTCTGACCAAGCCCTTCTAGCTTTCATCATTTCCATTGAATAGCCAGGTGTTATTCTGATGGGTCTGCCTTCATATGTAAGTTGGTCCTTTAATTTTGCAGCTCTTAAAAGTTTTTCTTTGTTCTGTATGTTTTGTGGCTTGATTATAATGTCGCGCCCTGACTTTTTGGGGGGGTGGTCATATCTATTTGGTGTTCTGTAAGCTTCTTGTATCTTTATAGGCATTTCCTTCTTCAGGTTAGGAAAGTTTTCTTCTATGATTTTATTGAAAACATTATCTATGCCTTTGAGCTGGTATTCTTCTCCTTCTTCTGTTCCTATTATTCTCAAATTAGGTCTTTTCATGGTGTCTCATATTTCCTGAACATTTTGAGTTATGGCTTTTTTAGTTTTACTATTTTCTTTGACTGATATATCTGTTTGAGCTACTGAATCTTCCATTTCAGAGATTCTATCTCCATCTCTTGGACTCTGTTATGCTTTTATCTGTGGTTCCAGCTTTTTTCTTCAGATTTTCTATTTCTATCTTTGCCTCATTTTGTGCCTTTTTTATTGCTTCTATTTCAGCTTTTAATTTCTGGCATGTTTCTTTCATAGATTTGTTCATCTCTTCCATTTTTTTGTTTGTATGTTCTTCTATTTCTTTAAGTCTATTTTTCATATCTTCTTTGAGAGCTTCGATGATCATCAAAAAGGAATTTTTGGTGATGCTTCCGTTTCCTCTTCATTGCTCAGTTCAGGTCTTATATTTGTCAGACTGCCACTTTCTTGTGGAGTTACCTTGTTGTTCTTTATATTATTATGTAAGTTTTTGCACTGGCATCTGCCCATGGCTTTAGTGGTTCCCGATTAGGTGTCTCCTGGTCAGTTGTCGCTCTCTGGCTTGTGTGCCTCCTGTGACTTCTGAGGAAAAGGTCTGCTCAATCACTACTTTTGTGTAGGGGACTGAATTTCAAGTCTTTAATCTTTCTCTGTTTGACCAATTAGAGGCGAGGTGGCGGCTGTGCAAACTCCCTCAGCAGCAGCTGGGGGAGCCATGACAGGCAGAGTTTATCTCTGCCTGCTCCAGAGTGCTCTGGGACATGCTCTGCAGAAAGCACCCGGTCCCAGAACCCCCCAGCATAAGTTTCAATCATCATAAAAGCAGAAAACAAGATATTTCATGACAAAGACAAATTTTAAAAAAAATCTGCCCTCTGGAGAGGTAGTGAAAGTTCACTACACCCATAATAACATGGGCAATAAATAATTTCATAGCAGCAAAATTCAAAGAAGGGAAAAATGCACACGCAGAGACAGACAGACAGACAGCTAATGGCTTCATTGCTACAGCTTTAGGAAACCACTCTCAAGGATTTCTAACAGAGATCCTCACATACAGAGTCATTTTATACCAAAATCTGCCAATTGATTGAACAGTGTCAGTTCTCCATTCATCTGTGGCTAAGGAAGACTCTAAGCACTTGGCCAGTTAAGTATGGTGGAAGTAAACCTCAGGAACACTTTCTTGTAAGAGTAGAACATACTGGAGGCTCTGTCTTCTCAGACGAAGGTCAGTCTAATAGTCTATTCTTTCATGCCCCTCAGCCTGTAGTGTATCTGATATGATCAGTTCCTAAAATGACACTTTTCTTATTGTCCCATGGAAAGTGGCTGGTTTCTGTGTCTCTACAGAATCTGGCTTTACCCTGTTTCTTTATGACAAAAGTGCACATTTTATAAATCTTTTGCTACAAATTCTCACTGTAAATTTATGAAATGAGGCCAGCAGTACCCAAGTGACAATTGGATTGCTGAGCTGTTTCAAAATCTCTTCAATCTGATTAATTTGTCTATTGCTTTAAAACTCATCTTAACTAACTATTTAGAACATAAAAAAACAACTTCTTTGTCACAAGAATGAGCTTGGGTATAATTCCCAAGAAGTTCTCAAACTGCATTGGCCCATTCATTATGTTTTGTTGTTCTGTATTTCACTGTACTCCTATTATAAACACTCACTACCTTCTATTTCAACACCCTCAGCTCTCTCTTCTTTGTTTCAACCTTCCAAATTTTTCCTCAAAAATTTCAAAAGGCTTTAAAATAATAAAGTTTTGTCACAAGAATGTGGGAACATCACCAGCATTGACATTCTCTGCTCGTCAGCCTCTGCATTACAGTGACAAAAATCCCTGACATGGGAGGTGTAATTTCAGCTGAGTCTCATGTTTATGAGCATTATGTTTATGTTCTAGGTGTGTATTATAGAAGAGACCATGAACACAGAGGAATGTGCTGTTGCCATTTTAAGCTTTACTCTCTTGGTTTTTTACTTATTTTCGGGCCTGCCACTCAGCTCTCAAATAAATTATACAAGGATACTTATTCTTTCTTATAAATGTCTGACCTTAGACTGCATTTTTTTCTTGCTTGTTTTTCTTAAATTAACCTGTCAACCTTCGTCTCTTGTCTTTTACCTTTCTGTATTTCTTTTCTTTTCTTTGTATTCCATATCTGGTACGTAGCTGGGTGACTAGCTCTTTTATTCTCTCTCCTGGCTATCTCCTTCTGTCTATTCTTTCTACCTGCCAGCCCCACCTATTTTTTCTCTGCCTTTCTATTGGTAATTCATTTCTTTATTAGAACTATCAGGTACTTTAGACAGGCAAATTAACACAGCTTCACAGAGGTAAACATATGTAACATAAAAGAATGTTGCACATCTTTGCATCATTAAACAAATGTTTCACAGCATAAACAAATATAACACATCTTAAAATTATATTTCACAGCAGGCATGTAGAGAACAAGGTTCTCACCATGCAGCATACAGAAAATAGTATAATAAAAATACTCAGTGGAATTTTAGAAGATCAATGGCAGATGGATACTGTTCCCAAATAGTATAATTCTATAGAAAGCTCAAGATCCAAGATATTCATGCTAAAGATGTCTCCTCTTTCAATGCAATGCTTTTGTTTAAAGTTCACTAAAGAGTAAGAATATCCCCTGCTTATCCATTGGGTTTGTGAGACTGTGCTCAGAAGGATATTTTCCAAATCCATTCATTTGCCTGAAAATTTTGGCATATCATTTTTTCTTACTGCTGAGTAGTACTCCATTGTGTAGATGCACCACAACTTGTTAATCCAGTCTTCAGTTCAGGGGCATCTAAGCTGTTTCCAGGTTCTTGCTATCACAAATAATGCTGCTATGAACATAGCTGAGCTAAAGTTTTTGGAATGTGAATGTGTGCCTTTAGGGTATATGCTCATTAGTGGTAGTGCTGGATCCTTGGGGAGATTGATTCCCAATTTTCTGTGGACTCACCATACTGCATTCCGGAGTAGATGGACAAGTTCACACTCCCATTAACAATGAAGTAGTTTTTCCCTTTCTCTGCATCCTCTCCAGCATAGGCTATTATCTATGTTTTTAATCTTAACCATTCTGACAGGTGTAAGGTGATATCTAAAAGTTGTTTCGATTTGCATTTCTCTGATGGCTAAAGATGTTGAACATTTTTTCTAGTGCCTTTTAGCCATTTGTAATTCTTCTGCTGAGAAATTCCTTTGTAGTTCTGAGCCCCATTTTAAAATTTGGTTATTTAGGGCCTTGGGCTCTTGCTTCTTGAGTTCTCTATATATTTTAGAGATAAGTCCTCTGTCACTAGTAGGGTTGGTGAAGATCTTTCCCGATTTTGTAGGTTGTCATTTTGTCTTAATGAATGTGCCCTTGGTCTTACAAAAACTTCTCTGTTTCAGGAGGTCTTATTTATTGATTGTTGTTCTTAATGTCTGTGCTACTGATGTTATAATTAAGAAGTGGTCTCCTGTGCCAATACATTGGAGGGTATTTCATACTTTCTTTTCTATGAAGTTCAGCATAACTTGGTTTTTGTTGAGGTCTTTGATCCACTTGGATTTGAGTTTTGTGCATGGTGATAGGCTTGGATCTATTTGCATTTTTTATACACTGCCATCCAATTATGCCAACACCATTTGTTGATAATACTTTTATTCCAATGAATATTTTTGACTTCTGTGTCAGAAATCAGGTTTTCATAGGTGTGTGGGTTAATGTTGGGGTCTTCAGTTTGATTCTATTGATCCGGAAGTCTGTTTTTATGCTAGTTCCAGGCTGGTGGTCTATAGTATAGCTTAGGGTCCGGTATGGTAATGCCTCCTGAGGCTCTTTTATTGAGCAAAATTGATTTGGTAATCCTGGCTTTCCTATTATTCCAGAATAATTTGAGTATTGTTCTTTGAGTAAATGAGAAACAAAAGAGTTAAGTGTCAGAAACTTGAAAAAGGCACAGAAGTCTGCCTCAAGCTCACAGTCTAGTCAAAGAGATTGAGAAGCAATTATATACGCAAAGGAGTCAAGATCATGATGGGAAAATTCATAGAAATAGTTGAGCTACTGGGAGCTCATTGGCTTTGGACTGACAGTTGGAAACCTGTGTGGGACTGAACTAGGCACTCTGAATGTGTCGCTTGGGCAGATTGTGGGGCCTCTGGCAGTAGGACCAGGATTTATCTCTAGTACATAAACTGGATTTTCGTAGCCCATTCCCCATAGAAGAATACCTTATTCAGGCTTCATATGGTGAATGGGTTTAGTCTTGCCTCAACTTGATATGCAGACTATATTGACTCCCTGTGTGAGTTCTTATCTTTTCTGAGAAGTGGATGAGGGGTAGGATGGAGAGAAGCTGGGGGCTAGTAGGAGGAGCAGAAGGAAGGAGAACTGTGATTGGTATGTAAAATTAAAAAAAAACTTTTAAATAAAAAATAAAACTTAAAAAAACATAACACCCAAAACCAGACACTTTTTTTTAAGTGGGTCACTCATCTAATGTTGCTAAAACATATTTATATAGTACCATCACCTGAAAACCAAACTATTTAACCACATCTCTTTATATGAAGATACACATTTAGAATTAGATAGATGATAGATATAAAAGAGATAGATAAATAGACAAATGGACAGACATATGCATTGATGGCCTTGTTTTACTTTGATGATTAACTTAATAGCAGTACTTATTGGATACTGCCCCTTATTCTAGTTCAAGGTGTTTGGTACTATGTACAGGAAATACAAATCAGCATATAGCAATGAAACTCTGATCTAATTCTCTACATTTTTTGTAGTTATTCAATGTTGTAGTCATGTTAGGACCTTGCAAATAGTGTCTGTTTAAAATAAATGCATCAAGGAAAAAACACCTGTGTTAGTTTGAATGAGAATGGCTCCCAGAAGCACACATATTTAAATGATTTGTTTTTGTTTGAGGAGGTATATTATTGAAAATGGGTTTTGAGGGTCTAAAAGATCATGCAGTTCCCAGTTAGCTCTCCTTTCATGGTTTGTGCTTATAGAACAGATGTAAATTTTCAACTCTTGTGTGAGTACAATGCTTTCTTGCCTGCTTCTAAGAAGATTATAGACTCTATCAGGAACCATGAGCTCCAATTAAATTTTTTTATGAGTTGGCTTGGTCATAGTGCTCTGTCACAGTATTTGATAAATAATTAAGAAGACATGTTTCTGAGACCTTATGTCAAATCCAAGAATCAAGTAGAAGAATGTTACACTACAACATTGTGTGCCCTTTGCTGTAGGGATTTGTCAGCAATCTGAAGAGACCTAAGCTATAGACAAGAAAGTAGGTCCATATATATTCACATGGGAACATTATTAGGAAAAAACAGCAGTAAAGAAAATGTCTTTGTTGATAGTAGAACATAATAATTTGGAAGCATAATTAACACACACTTTCACAATAGAATTCTTGGAAAAATTAGAGATACAAAGGACATTCCTCAATATAATAAAATCAGTTTGCAGCAAGCCTATAGCCAATATCTATTTAAATGAGGACAATCCCAGAAGAATTTCACAAATCAAGAACCAAACCAGGTTGTCCCCTTTCACTGTACCTATTCAGTATAGAACATGAAATCTTAACTAAAACAATAAGACAACAGAGAATATCAAATTGACACAAATTGTAACAGAAGAGTTTAAAGCATCTTTATTTGCAGAAAATATGATAGTATTCATAAGTGACCCTAAAAGGTTCAAGGTGAATCTTCTACAACTAATCGACACTTTTAGGCAAGTAACTGGATAGAAAATAAACTCACATAAATCAGTTGGTATCAAACTTTTTCTAGATTTCTTTTAAAAAGGAAATTTCAAACCACCCTTCTAGGAATCAGTACTCATAAGAAAACCCAGCAGGGGATATACTCACTAATTAGTAGACTTCCAAAAAAAAAAAAAAAGATGTCATTGTACACAAAAGCTCAAGGCTAGAACATAGCTAAATGACACAGTGCCTCACTTCTACACTGATGGCCTCTGGCAGGGGTGTGGGTAAGGAAAGACTTGTTTTCTTTAAGGGTCTGGCCACAGGGAGTTTAATTATGCTCCAGTAAATAAATGAGCAACATGAATGGGTGCTTTTTTATATGGGGAGATCATAAGAGTGGGTATGAATCTGAGAGGACTGATAACTGAGTTTGATGGAGTGCATGATGTAAAATATATATAAAAAATAAAAATAAAGAAGGCTAGAAATATACATACAGTATAGCAAAATTGATTTTAACTTTGTGTTAATACACTAAAATTTATATCAATCTATAATATTTGAGATTAAAGGTTGCTTTATAGATTAAAGGTGATAGAATAATCTATCTTAAAAAAAAAAAGGAAAGAAAATGCATTGGTATAAAGACAGTGCTTCTCACACATTTCTCTATCAAGCACATTTTACATCAGAGCACCCATACCCAGGACTTAAGGGGTCATCATGTTTATAGTTATCTTTACTCAGCTGATGCCACAGCTAATGAAGAGTAAAATGCAAGGCAGAACACAAAGTAACTGCAAGCATAGGAAGCTGCCTCAGTTCTTACTATCAGGACAGCAATGTTTAAGGTAATCATTAAGATAGTTTCAAATATAACACAGAGAAATATCACAAATAGATAGTACAGAAAAATCCATTGTGTCTGAAAAAGATAATTAACAACCATGAGCAAATGAAAAGAAATACTAATCATCTATGGCAGAACACATATTTATTGTAATTGATTTAAACGTCAACAAATATCAGATGATTAAGTTAAGAATCTGTTATTTTATACCAATCCAAATAGTGAGGATGTCCATAATTAAATGTGCTTGATAAATTCCAGCTGAAATACATGATATAAACAATTATTTGTAAACTATGAAAAAAGGATACATTATTCTGAGAGAGTGCACATATATAGAATCAACAACTGTAATAGTTTATATGCTAATAAAAGCTTTGCTTTAATAATAAATCAGAATTATTTGTCTTCAATAATTCTATTTAATACTATATTAGAGTCTTTTGTCAAGGAAAGAAGAAAAATCAAACGTAAGATTTATTTATTTCTATTGATCATAAATATTATTTGGCACAGAAAATTTGTAAAGTCAATTGATAAGTTATATCAATTTATTAATTTTGTTCCAAATTATCTGGATAAATAGTCAATTGGTATAGAAATAAACCAAATGTTTTAGTCAAGCATATCTCTATCTCTCTCTCTCTCTCTCTCTCTCTCTCTCTCTCTCTCTCTCTCTCTCTCTCTCTCTCTCTCTTTTCATGTTGCTTATGATGTAGAACTCTCAGCTCTTTCTTTAACATCATGTCTGTCTCCATGTCCCCAAGCTTTCTTCCATGCTGATAATTGACTAAACCTTTGAAGTGTAAACAAATGCCACTGAAATATTTTCCTTTATAAGAGATGTTATGGGGGCCACGTATGAGACTCAGTATAAGTTATTAAAAATGGGCTAGCCTGGGCCATTACAGTCCTTGCTGTGCCAGGCTAGTAGACACCATTGTGATGAGCAAATATATGGCAGAGAAATGGGAGAGAAAAAGAGGCAGAATGGATCATGCACTATGGAAAGAGGAAGCAATGAAGAATTGAAGATGATGAGAAACAGGCAGAGGTTTTAGCCTGCTTGCCAAGGTACCCAGGCTGCTGCCAAGGTCCATGATCCTACCACAGCTTGTATCTCTGGGTCTCTGTTGATATTCATGATCCATGTTGCCAACAAAGGCCACGAGAATGCCTGGGGTCCTGGCAATCACCTGTGGCCATGGTGGTGTTCGAGAGCAGTGCCATTGCTGGGCCCGTGCCGATCTGATTGGCCTGTATTGCCACCTGTGGCCATGATGATCTCTGCACTTAATCTGCTACCAAGGGCCATGTCTGGGTCTGTGATGCTATAGAAGCCTAGGTGTATGTTGATGTCCGTGGCTTCAGTAACCTCTGAAAGCCATGTGATCTGGTCATCCACCTGAACCGATATTAGCATCTGAGGATCTTGCTGTCACTTGAACTATGCTGATCTGAGTGGTCAGTGCTTCCACCCATGATCTGTGTTGATGTCCATCCTTGCTCTTACCACCAAAGGCCATAAAATTACCTAAGATTTGGCTCATGACCTGAGGCCAGGTGGGTATCTGGGAGTCATGCTGTAGTAGAAGTCTTACATATCTGTGTGGCCTGAGCTGCCATCTTAAAGCGTGGTGACATCTGAGCCGGAGCTGCTGCGGAGACCATGCCTAAGTCCATGGTCTGATCACAACAGGGATCTGTGTTGATTTCAATGGCTCATGCCACTGCCAAAGTCCACATAGATGTCTGGAGTCTAGGCTGACACTTTTGCCCATGCTGGTGTCTGAGGGCTATGCTGTCACTGGGACCAATCTGATCTTAGTGGCCTGACTGCTACCTGTGGCCATAATGACATCCAGGCCAGGCCTAGTGCTGCTGCCATCGCCTATGTTACCTCAGGCGTCCATAGAAACCATATGTGTTGAAATCCAAGAGCTGTGCTGAGTCAGCCTCACCCTTCACTGTCTCTGGAATAGCTGACTTTGTCTCCCACTGGACACTGCAGCAGGAGTGCTGGCTTCCTGCACTGGGGAGAGATAGCCCCACCTCTCACTACAGGCTTGGGAGAGCTGTCTCAGAGGACATGGGCAGTCTACTTGCTTGAGCATGGTGGTCCTAGCTCAGCTACCACCCACACACACACTACCCAATCTGCAACCTCGTGAAGTACATGAAGGAATTGGTCCTGTGGAACAATAGACACAGTATCCTCATATTTAGGGCAGCAGCAAAATATTTGGAAGAAGTTTCAGTGAGGGTCCAGTGATAATTATGTCCTGGGGACCTATTGATCTGGTATTATAATAAAAACTCGGAGCCAGATATTGGGGAAAACCTGAAATATCAGAGAAAGAAACAAACCACGGCCACTTCTCAGCCAGCCAACTCATCAGACCTATCTCTATGAATCTTTTGAGCACAAGTCTCTCAGTTAGTCCTCAACTGAAACCGGAAATGCCAGGGAAAGCTGAACTTTCTTCACTGTCTGTGCTCACTATCTCATTTTCTGGTTCAAATTTTCAGAGCAAAGATTAAAGGTGGAGGCAGAGATCCATGATTGAGCACTGGGCCCAGCTTCCCTTACAACTGGGGAGTAGGGGAGAAGAGTCTGTATGAGCAAGGAGACAAGAATTATGAGGAGTCCCATGGAGATTGCTGCTTGAAGCTCTGGAGAACACACTGAATCAAGAACAGTCCCTGGGGAACCATAGGAAAAAGAGCTAGGCCCTCCAAGGTTAGGCAACTGTTGATTAGCATGGCAGTATGTAGACCCTCAAGGAGTAGGATCAGACTGTGTTCCTGTAAATGGGCTGGCACCTTGGAGCCCATTCCTTGCAGAGGAGTGCCTAACCCAGCCTTGATATTAGAAATCAGACTTGCCTGGAGTGGATGCACCATGCTGAACTGATCCACCTTGGGACTTCCTGTCCCTTTTGGGGAGGGGATCGGGGAATGGGGTGGGAGAAAGCTGAAGGCAGACTAGGAGTGATTGGGAATAGGGAAGGGTGGGTGAGCAGGTGGATACATGGAAAAAAAAAGACGTTTTTATATAATAAAATTTTAAAAAGTTTTTTTTAAAGGTGTGTACCATCACTACCTGGCTCTCTTAGTCCTTGAACTCAGAGATCCAGATGGTTCACAGCCTCCAGAGTGTCAAGATTAAAGGCGTTTGTCACCACTCCCTGAACTTCATAGCTTGGCTCTGTGGAAGATTCTGTCCCCTGATATTCCCGACTTTATTTTATTAAATATACCATATATTAGAGGTCTTGAACCAGACCAATGATGCATTGTAATAAACATTCAAGAATGGGGCTGATTGGGCAAAAAGATGGATATATTGCCTGTTACACTACAGCTGCCAATGCCCATAGGACAAATTAGGAAACTTTAGAGAGATAAACAAAACAAAACAAAAACAGAACAGAGGAGCTAGTTAGACTTTTTAAATTTTGTTTTGGTTTGTTTTTGTTCTTAATTAACTTTGGGGGGTTTCTTTTGAGGGTACTGTTCAGGGGTGAGGAGCAGATATGAAGGTAGTCCCTTGGTATTATGGTGCATCATGGGAAATCACCAAAAAAAATCAATGAAGAATTATGCCATATAAAAAAGAAGTAATTGTGTTTCTACATACACAAATAAATTTAAAATAAATCTGAAATTACAAAATAATATACTTATAATAATATAATATTACAACCTTCTCAAGAACTCAGGTATCTTATGTTGAACTTACAACATTTTTTTTTACCCTCAGGAAACCTGAAAATCTGAGCAGAAACATTTTAACTAATAAAGTATAAGATGACTGAGTTAGTGTTTGATACATATAATAATTGCATGTAAGAACGACACTCATAAGAAATCACCTATTAGTCTCTATTGTTCATGAATATATGGATTGCTAGGTCTCAGCTGGGTTAGCCAGTCACATATCCTGTTTTTAATTTTAACGTAATCTACAAATGTAAGAATCTTAGCCAAGCAATTTAATTATATATTTGAACACATTTTAACGCAATTAAAACCACACACTAAAGACTGTGGTCATTAGACAAAACGTTTCAAATTATCCTTTAATGAATACTTTTAATTCCAATTTTTGAAAGAGAAGCACATGGGCTTTTTTGAGTTTGAGGGCATCCTGGTTCATACAGGAGGTTTTAGGCCAGCCTGGGCCACACCACATAGTAAGATATAACAGAACTTGCTGAACACTAGCTAAAAAAAAGTCACAGAAAAATAAGATATAATAGGTCCAGAGATTTCTCAAAAATCATATAAGAAAAAATTAAGTAGGCTGTGTTGTACTAAAGAAAATTATGTAATAAAATAGAAAGAATATATAACTTTATGGGAAAAACAAATACCCAAAGAAGAGGTTAAGTAAAAAAAATTAATAAGGCATTTAATCAAAGTGATACCAGTCTTTCACGGAAAAGAGAGAGCTGACACAACCACTCAGCATCTGCAAGTATTATATATTAAGTACAAGTTAGTGAAGGCAAAATAGTTGGACAATATAATTCATATAAAGTTAATAGAGAAATTAATAAAGAAAAACATAAGTAGTTAGAATTATTACTAGAGGCAAAATTAAAACAGTTGAAGATAATGTAGCTATGTGTGTAGGAAAGTACACTCAGAAAAAAAAAAGTCTTTAAGCTCAAGGCTAAGCAAAGAAGAGATAAAATCTCAATAGTACATTCATTATTCAGCCTTCAGAGCATCAGTTCTTAAACAGGAAACCTTAGGGAGTTTAGAAGACTTTATCAATACTGTACAAAAAGTCAACAACTTATGTGTAGTTGTTTTGTTTTGCAGATATATTCCCTGTGGATCAGGAAGCACTAAGTTGTCTTGTACTGAGCAGTGGAATCATGGCTTTCCTGTGCATTTCTCCTTCAAGCCACTGCTCTTGGTCCAGTAAGCCTGTCTCTGATGTTCCCAGCAGGCCTCATGCCATGGGCTTCCCCAAAGCCTCATCTAGTCCTCTGTCACCTTCCTATAGCTCCCTTCAGCTGGATGAAAGCCCTTGCTTATGCCTTGACTGTTGTTCCCCTTAGGACTCCCCAGAGCCCTGGATACTGCTATTCAGCTATGCTCCAGCTGTGCTACCAAGAGCCACAGATACCTTAGTAACTGTCCCAAATTAGAGCAACCATAGACAAGGCTAAGGTCAAAGAACTAAAAAACAAGTATAAATCCATTCAGAAGGTTCAATTATTCACA
Organism: Sigmodon hispidus; assembly: GCA_004025045.1. Taxonomy (NCBI): domain Eukaryota; kingdom Metazoa; phylum Chordata; class Mammalia; order Rodentia; family Cricetidae; genus Sigmodon; species Sigmodon hispidus. The sequence continues at coordinate 80,735 of PVIH01007283.1, read as the reverse complement.
GAGGACATGAATAAGCATCTATCTCAAGGACTTACAGACAGATAATGAGAATGAATTACATAATATCAAAGACACAAAGAAGCAACTGAATAAAATAAGGACAGACCAGGTTATCAAAATAGAAATCAACAAAGTTAGAAATGCCTGAGAACATTCAATATAAAATGAGGGTAGAAATTATGAAATGAAGATAAATTAAAAAACTTAGACCCTGCAAGGCAAAGAATACCTTTAATCCCAGCACTTGGGAGGCAGGCACAGGCAGATCTTTGATTCCAAGGTCAGGGATCTCAACAAAGCCAGTTCCAGGACATGTAGGGCTGTTAAACAGAGAAAGCGTGCCTCAAAAAATATCAATCAACCAATTAATCAGTTAAAAACTTCACAAACAGAATGGATCACAGAAAAGTAAGAAATCAGAGTCTGAAAAAACAATAGAAGTTAATATTCAATCAAGCCCTGGGGTATCAGGGCCACTGCAGGTATCATACAGTGATGCCCAATGAAGCCTTGATAGCAGGGTCACTAAAATGAAGCTTTAGATTTGACACAAATTTCATAGAGCTGCTGAGTGAAGATAGCTCAGCCTGCTAGGGGACAGGGTACTAATGCCTCCCATCAAGTTGTTGGCTGCTCCACGTAGTTCCCATCCTATGAAATTCAAAGAGGCTTAGGACACTATTGTTTTCCCCAATCTCTTGAAGTTACATGGAACTGATTATCTTTCTTCTTGTTTACTTTCCCTTCTGAAATGGTACTAACTTTTCTCTGCACTCCAGCTGCATTTTGGAAGCACTTAGTTTACTAACTTACAGTGGGAAAGGAATAAATTTGCCTAGGAAAGCATTATGACTTGAGTCTCTCTTATATCTAATTTAGGTGACAATACAGATTTTGAGCTTTTGAGTTTGTAAACTAATGAGTTAAGACTTTGAGATTATTGAAATATAATCAGTATTTTGTATGTGGAAATAATTTACATCCAGGGAGCCAGCAATGTAATGTTAGGGTAGAAATGTATATTCCAAAACCTCAGGTGTTAGAAAGTAGTAACCAATTCTCAACTGTGCTGAGTTTCTGGCTCATTGAGATAGAGGTGAGCTGTCCTCTCTTACTGGTTTACTGCCTGAGAAACTTTTCATTATCACAGGAAAGAAGTGAATCTTGCCACCTCTCAATATTATGTGGCATGCTTTCTTTACTTTACAGGAATATCAGAAAATCAGTGGTTAGGAGCAGTAACACTGACTGTTCTCCCAGAGGACCTGGGTTTGGTTCCCAGCACCCACATGGCAGCTCAAAACTGTCTAACTCCCAAGATCTGACACCCTCACTCAGACATACATGCAGGCAATACACTAATGCACATAAATAAATGAATTTTTTTTTAAAAAGAAACCCCTGTCATGCACAAGTCCATCTACTGTAGACATCTTTATGCACAGGACTGTAAGAAATTGCTGTTTATAAATTTACAGTCTCCATTTCAGTTATGTAATAACAAAAAAAAGTAATACACATGTAAAATTTAAAACATAACACAGGTGTAAAGAGAAATTAAAGCATAGGTCTCTGAGGACTTCTGTCAGGACAGAAAGAGTTCCGTAAACAGTCTAATATGTGCAACAGCTCAACTTTCAAGTTCTAGAGACCTAATGGTGCCCTGATGACTATATTTGAAAGTTAGAGAAAAGGTCTTAAACGTTAGCACCCTTTCCAAACTGTAAGTATGCAAGGTGATGGTTGTACACTTACCTTCATTTAGTTGGTTCTCTGCATTCAAATATCAAACACCATGCAATGTACTATAAATATGTATAATTTCCTAGACTAAAAGTCAATACATTTACATGGATTAAAATAATTTAATATGTGTTTTCAAAACACAAGAGAACTAAGTTATGAAACAACCAGAGAAATATCAAAATAAATATGTTAAGTGAATCTAAGTAACACTTGAGCAAGAGATACTCAAAGTGAAAAAATTTAAAAACTCCCTCACATACATATATATCTATATGTATATACATATGCGTGAGCATATATTGTACTGTATAGCAAGGGCTATTAATATTCAGAACATATTTGATAACTAAACTGGCAGGAACTATATATAGGACTTGTTTAATGACATATTTATAAGAATGTCCCATCTTCTATTTCAATTTCATTCATATTTCACCTTTTCTAAAATTATTCATTTCTAGTTGGAGCCCTTCATGTGTAGGTTTTTGCTTTAAAAAAATATTGTCTATTATGTGCACTTGAAAATTTAGATAAAAATTACACATACAAATTAGCAAGAACTGATATATTTTTAAACTAAGAGACCATTAAGTTATGGACTGGTGTTCAGCTGATAGAGTGCTTTCCCAATATGACAGAAGCCCCAGATCCAATTACCAGCACTTCTTGAGACTAGGCATGCTGGAATACAGTATTCAGTAGATACAGAGGTAGAGAACCAGAAATTCAAATCATCACAACATAAATTTAAAAAAACCTCAATAATTAATTTATTGTATTGTATCCCTTTTATTTCACAACTTTTTAGAAAATTAATACTTTTGTGTGCTAGTGACACAGCATGTCTTAGTTAAATCAGTTTATATATTATCTCTTACAGTTAAGATTTATTTTACTTTAAAGTTATATCTAAAATTAATACATTGGATATCATGAGCTATCTACAGAAACTAAAATATCTATGGATTTCTTTCTTAAATATAGGTTTTGTTAACTTCAACTTTATTCAGTATGCCCTCAAACACCACTAATGACAGTGAAAAACTGAGATGAAAATTATCTTTTAAATACTAGTAGTATTCAAAATTTCTATATAGGACAAAGGTTTTATTATTACTCTCTTTCTCTCATATAAGTCTACTTTGCACATGCGGTAGTGTAATTTTTTTATGAAAGATGAGTGTACAATCTAACTTTAAAGGCATTTTGTCCATAAAATAAAGAAGGATGCTTGCTGAGACTCTGCAGCTAAAAAGTTTAAATACTAACTACACTATGAAATATATGCAGTGTTTATGAAAATTCACTAAGTGATTCTTAGCAGTACATACAAACTTTTATAAATAAATACAAAGTAGTTTTCCAATGGTGCAGCTCATCTCTCTAAGCAGAGAGTAACCAATGGGCTAGCAACATTACTGATATTTGGATTTTCTGTACATCTCCTGTAAGTCAATGGGAGATGACAACCCAAAAACATTTAAAAAACTAGCAAAGTTTAGCCAAATATCTTAATAAATAACAAAAAACTCAAATTAAGAAAAAAACTAAAAATCTACATACTTAGGTGGCTGAAATAGGAGGATCTTCAGTTCAAATAATCCTGAGCTATGGAATAACTCTTGTTTCCAAAGAAAAGTAGCCAAAATACATTAAAAAATTAGAAAACTACACAATGATTCTCTTCTTAGTAGTTGTCAAAAGAATTTATTGGTTTTGGTACAGATCCCATATACATATATACAAATGAATATGTATTTTCTATATAAATGCCAAAACAGACCAGTTAGGAGGATTTTGCTAGTGGGGTTCTGTTTAAATATATGTTTTCAAATGTAAACCTAGATTGTGAGTATCTGTATGTCTCCCCTACTGCTGTCCACAACATTCTTGCTCCTCGTCTTATTTGTGGTAGTATATATTTATTAAAATTAATCTGGAATACCAGAATTAACCATAGAGCCAAGCCAGGTCACAGAGTGGTAACCCACATTTTCAATTCTAGCTTAGATATGTGGTAAGAGGAAGTTAAGAGAGCTAGGTTTTTTCAGCTATCCCAGACACTTTTCTTCATTTCCTCTGAGATCTCAGTTGGAGGATTCCTGAAGACAGGCCTAAGAAGTTGGCTGGGTGGCTATTGTTTGTTTCTAATATTTCAGATTAATTTTATTAAATATATGTGACCACACTTGTTCCTGCTTTTTCTCACAATCATCATTTGCTAAGCATGCTCATGTTTTTCTGTGAGAGGATATGCTGATGACCACAGCCAATACCCTATATTAAGAGCTTAAATAATAAGAAGATTCATTTAGCATGGGTTATGTTGCATATACATTTATTGGCTTATTGTGAAGACAATATGGGCTTTACATGAGTGATATTCAAAATGAATATCACAAAAGAACTTAACTGAGGGAGATTGGTGATTTTCTTTGACCAAGACTATACTTGAAATTTTCTTTGGACTGTCAACTAACTCTAAAATTGTGAATGTTCAGACTTTGTTTTGGATTGTCCCACTAGATCTTTTAACTTACTTTAACCTGTTTTTAGTTTTCTACATTTTGCCTCAGGGCTTTTTACCATTTTTCAGTTTCTATGTCCAGGTTTCCCGGTTTTATTGTGTCTATATGTCTGTCTGTCTGGCCCCTGATATCTCTCTGGTGTCTTCCTCCCCATCTGTCTCCTTAAGTCTCTGTCAAGACTAGATTCCTCCTCCTACTTATTCTTTCTTTCTGGAAGTCATGCCTATACTTCCATGTTGCACCTACCTCGCTGGCAAGGAAGACACAACACGAGATTCTTCTGCAGCAACTGACCAGGTCTTTTATTCAGCGTGCACACTCTTCTTTCTTCTCCCCTTCTCCTTCCCCTTCCCCCTGGCTCTCTGCTTAAAAGCTCTCTGGTGATCCACTCACTCCCTGCCATGTGGATGCTGCCCATTGGGTCATGCATGCAGACGCTCACTTGCATGATCGCCTCACGCCAAATAAGGAGTTTTTCCCTAGGGAGCACCGTCGGGGAAGGCGGAGGGCAGAAGCCAGCGCCATTTTAGGCTGTGGCTCGATCGCAGCTCCCGAAAGTTCCCCCTTTTTTTTTTAATTATTTAAATAAATTAGGTGAAGGTAGAGGTCCAATATCTGCTGTGCTATTGGAACATCATCCCAAGCTTCTCTTGGGGCGTCCCCCTCAAGAACATGAGACCCGTCTACACCCTATTTTCGCAGAGGTGGGAAATTCAGGGCAACAACCCATATGCAAATGAACATACCCTCCTTGAGCTCCCCAAAATATCGAGAGGTAACCTGACTGCAATGCATAGCCTCGCAACCTGCAAAAATATGGCGGCTAATGTTTTAGGGTAGCCAGCCAAACTTGGGGGGACTGTCCTTCCTCAATGGCAGTAAAGGCTTGCACCAGTAAAGCAGCATTCCTGCACTACTGAACCCTCATGCGACAAGTACACCACATGCAAAGAAGGAATATCAACACCATAAAGCCAGCCATCTAGCCTATTCCCGCCCACTCTTTCAGATGGTCCACAGCAGCAGAAATCCAAGAGGCCAGCCCTTCCGCTAGTTCAGGATCCACCCGGGTTGAATTCACGGATACGATGGCCATTCTCAATTGGGTCATCAGCACTTCGAACTCTCCGCTCCAGTTCCCTAATAAAAAACTAGATAATTGTTTAGACAAATTTGCAATACCAGTAAAATTCTCATATTGAATACTGGTGACACATAAGCCAGACATCTTCCATTCGCACCCAAGCTGAGCAAGCTGCCAAAGAACATCTATCTGTTCTTGAACTAAATCAATTCTCTGATTAACAACCATCAGGCCTCCCTTTAATTGGGAATTAATATTCTCTTGGACATCTAAAGCCTCGGTCGTCATGGTAGACAAATCATTTAAGGTCTGTGTGGTTTGTATTGTATGGCTCATGGCAATGGCTGCAGTAGTGGCTCCTCCAGCAGCCACGGCAATGGCTATAACAATGGCTGCCGTGATGCCAAAATCTCTCTTTTGTCTAAATAATGTCATGGAGCCAGGGGTTATTACTGGCACAGGAATCCATCGTGGCACACATGCGACCAGGGCAAACTTATAATTTTGAGCATTTCAGCACTGTGCATAATAGCAGGAATCAGTGCAATTCTTAAAGCCACTCTTACTAACAACAAACACAAAAGGAGGATATACACATACAGGAATAGGGTCAAAGTACTTTGTCTCCATAATGGCCGCATGCATCTTGGTGCATGAGTTGGTAGCATTAACTATTACTGATGTATCTGCATCTTCTCAGGTGGTCCAATTGTATGAGCATGTTACATTATGCCTACCAACAGCTCCTCCCAGCAAAAGCCCCAAAGGCTCTACATTAGAGCAACTCCCATTAACCCCACATAGCATCCAATTATCAAAGGGGTTTCCGTGGGGGTCTTGTTGAAATAAGCCTCGATAAATTCTATTGAGACCAGTAACATTGGGGGAGAAGGTAAAAAGTCGGTGTTTATCAACCCAAGTTACCATATGTGACTGACACCCTGTCCACGGCCATCGGACATTAGCTTCAAGTACTCCCAAGAAATAAGGAGCTCATTTAGGCTGTTGCGTGGTAGGGAAACTGGCATCACATTCTTCTGGTCAGGTGGCATTCAGCCAGTGGTCACTATCATATGCAGGATTGGATAAAAATGTATAATGTAAGTATCCGTAGACACTTCACTATAACTCTAGTCACCCCATGAAATTTTTGACCCCCACCATCCTGCAGTACGCCTTACCAAATTTATACAATCAGAATCATTTTTATCAATGCTAAAACAAAGCACCCCTTTGAGGGAAAAGTTGGTCTGTCCTGCTACAGGAGCCACCTCTCCATCATAAGGCAAGTAAGGAAGATCTACATCTTTACCAGTGGTAAAAACCTAGGAAACACTAGTGCTGAATGCGTCACCGGCATCGGAAGCAGGAATGTCGATAGGATTCCCCATCGGATCTGGTCTTGCTTGGCCTTCTGCCTTGCTTGGGCTCTGTGACAATAGCATCATCAGGAGGATGGGCAACAGGATCATCTTCTTTGACTCTTCTGGTTAATCGTTCTGGAACCCACACTGGGTCTTGAGCTTCCTGGGGAAAAAGACAAACAGACCCTTGTGCCCATGCCAGCACGGGATCAGGTCCTTTCCAGTGACCTGTCAACACATCCTTCCATTTAATTAGACCACTAATGCCACCACCTAGGGCAGCATGTCTATCGGCCGCACACTGGCCACATGAATTTAAAGTCAAAAAATTATGAGTGAAGAGAGCTAAAGAAAGTCTCTCCTTTGGGGTACGGCCAAGGCCTATTCCCCCCTTTTGTTTAATTAGACATTCTTTGAGGGTGCGATGCGCCCTTTCTACAATGCCTTGCCCTTGGGGGTTGTAGGGTAGGCCATGATTAAGGTGTACGCCCATCTGCACTCAGAAGGTAGTGAACTGTTGTCCAGTGTAGCCTGGTCCATTATCAGGTTTTATCTGTGTAGGTTTACCCCAGGCTGCCCATGCTTCGAGGCTGGGTGGTAGAATTTCACACACTGAGGGCAATCAACCACAATTTGTCTAGCATCTTGTCTGGACAGGTGAAACTTAGACCACAAAGTCTTGGCATTAACATGGTAGAGTTTGTGAAAATCTTGGGCCTGAGTACTGACAGCTATAGGAAATACCCACTTTTGTCTAGCGGCTGCATCCACTAAGGCATTTCCCTCACTTAAGGGACCAGGAAACTTTGTATGAGCCCTTATATGTTGTGGAAAAAATCTTTGAGAGTGGTGTCTAATAAGTTTTTTCAATTGGGAAAATAGACAGGCTACAGTACTGGTTGGTTTTATGGGGCCTGCTACTTCAAGAATCTTCAAGGCATTTATAACATAAATCAAATCAGAAATCAAATTAAACACACAGGAGAAGGTTGTAAAGACTTCTAGCACTATCTGTAATTCTGTTATTTGAGGGGTCCCTGGAGCAAACTGGCATTGGACTACCAGATGGCCAAGGACCAGATATGCTCCCACTCCATTCTTGGAGCCATCTGTAAATATGTTAATGGCATCAGGAAGAGGTGTGGTAGCTGTTACCTTTGGAAAAACAATGGGATGCTCTTTAAAGAATGTCATTAAGGGGTACTTTGGGTAATGATTATCAAGCTTTCCAGAAAAGGAGCATCTAAGAATGGCCCAATCATCAATGGTAGTACACAACACTAAAACTTGTGCTGTGGTGTAAGGTGTTACAATGGTTTCAGGACTTCTGCCAAAAAACTGTAAGGTTTGTTGTAAGCCAAGTTGGGCTAATTGAGCAACGGTTGTAGGATAATGCTCAATGCTCTTTCCAGGGGATACTCTAGGATGAATCCATAACAAGGGTCCCTGCTGCCACAACACTCCTGTGGGTTGTCTCATGGTAGGTAAAATGCATAGCAGCAGCTCCTGATCTTCCTGCATGCACTGTAGGTAAGCCTGTTGTAGTCTATCCTCTACTAATTGTAGTGCCTGGTGCTCTTCTGTGGTCATATATCTAGGTGAATCTAGGGCACTATCACCTTTAAGCACACCATATAAGGGTTTTAATTCATAATTTGCTAGCTTTAGATAGCTCCTAATCCAATTTATATCTCCTAATAATCTTTGATAATCATTCAATATCTTTAAATTGTCTTTTCTGATTTCTAACTTTTGTGGATAAACCGATTGAGGGGTCACTTTAGCCCCCAAATACTCAACAACCTGAACCATCTGCACCTTTTCTGGGGCAATACATAGCCTCCAAGACCTTAATGTCTTTTCTAATGCTCTGTAAGCCTCTTTTAACTGTAACTCATTTTTTCCTGCTAACAGTATATCATCCATATAATGAATGTAGCGTATTTTTGGGAAAGCCACTCGTATAGGTTCCAAACATGGCCTACAAACAATTGGCACATGGTTGGGCTGTTAGCCATGCCCTGGGGCAGCACTACCCACTCAAACCATTGGTCTGGCTCCTCATGATTATATGAGGGAATGGTAAAGGCAAATCTCTCTGTATCTTTTGAATTCAAAGGAATGGAGAAAAAGCAATCCTTAATGTCTATTGTTATAACATGCCATTGCGAAGGCAAGGCAGTCAGCAAGGGAAGCCCCCGCTGCACAGGAACCATTAGCTGCATCTGATTATTTATTGCTCTCAAGTCATGCAGCAATCTCCATTTTCCTGATTTCTTCCTAATCACAAATATAGGAGTATTCTATGGTGATGTGGATAGCACAATATGTCCTTGTGCCAATTGTTCCTGGACTAGTTCTTGAGCAGCTTTTAACTTTTCTAGGGATAGGGGCCACTGAGGGACCCATACAGGTTTCTCAGTCTTCCAAGTAATGGGAATACCATCCTCAGTGGCCCCTAGGAAAAACCCAGGCCTTGTCTGGGTGGTCTCTGCTGAGTTGATACAGGGCTTGCTCTGTCTTGTAAGCATTTACCCAATCCATACTGAGGGTGAAAGCCCATATCTGCCATTATTTTTTGGGAGGCTTGGGAATACTCATTACTCAACCTAAACCCCATGTCTTTCAGGAAATCTCTTCCCCATAGGGTAACAGGCAATTCTAGCACATATGGTTGAATAGTGCCCTTTTGGCCTTCATCCTTAGTCCAATTCAATAATCGTGCACTAACATCTGGTGCCCTAGCATATCCTAGGTCTTGCAACATCTGGGAAGAGGCTTGAATAGGCCATCTTGATGGCCAGTCTTTTTTAGCTATTATGCTTTTGTCTGCACCTGTATCTAGCAGTCCCAGGATTCTTTTACTGTCCACTGCCAACGTGATCATAGGTCGATCATCCATTTCTAGTAACAGGCATGTTAAATTGTTACCAGTGGATCCAAATCCCTTTTTCCCCCTGTTTCTGTTGGTTGCCACAAATTGAGCATGGAGACTAGGTAGAATCAATAATTGTGCAATCCTGTCTCCAGGGGAAATGGAAAAAACACCTTTTGGGGACTCAATAATAATCTTTACTATGCCTGTATAATCAGGGTCAATAACTCCAGAATGCACCTTAAGACCCTTAAGAGCCGTGGAAGATTGCCCTGTGAGCAATCCCACCATTCCAGGGTCTAACGGCCCTTTGAAATCTGAGTTCACTAACTGTACACCCATCTGAGGTGTTAATACGAGTCTGGTGGTGGCACAGAGGCCCAATCCAGCTGGCCTGGCAGTGGCTCTCCATGGTCGTTGGAGTGGCAGAGTGTTGTCCACTGCTCCATGGTTGGGCTGGTATTCTGATTCTCTATTGCCCCATATATTTGCCGTCCCTGAGGTTGGGGGCCCCACCTCCCGTTTTTTGACTGTGTATTACTTGGCTGTGTTAGGGGCTGACCATTAACGTCTTACACTGATCTATATTCATTGGCCCAATGCTTGCCTTTTTTACAGCGAGGGCAAAGGCCTGGCTGTGCAGTCACCCCACGCCCTGGCGGAGGCGGGGCACTATGATTAGGACAATCCCTCTTCAAATGGCCCTGCCTTCCACAGGCAAAGCATGCCCCAGTTCCCTTGTCCTTTTCCTTCTTGTTACAGTTAAGCTGCATTACAGCGGCAGCCAGCCCTGCATTAGAAAGTGGTCCGTCTAGCTCCCTACAACACTTCATCCATACCTCTAAAGGTCTGTGCCTGTACGGTGTGATGGCTGCCCTATAGTCTTTGGTACATTGCTCATAGATCAACTGCTTAATCAGAGGCATGGCAGTTTCAGCATCCCCAAACATTCTTCCTGCTGCTTCCACCATTCTAGCCACAAAGTCTGAGAAGGGCTCAGTGGTCCCTTGAGTGATTTTGGTTAAATTACCATTCACTTCCCCTCTATTAGGCAATGCTTTCCATGCCCTTATGGCTATCTTATTAATTTGTTCATAAACTGGGATAGGGTAACCTATCTGGGCATTAGCAAATCAACCGGTCCCTAGTAACATGTCATGGTCCCAGGCAGTGTTCCCTGCCGCACGGTTGGCTGCTGCTTCCTCCCCTGCAAATTCAGTCAGGAATGATTTCCAGTCTAAATACTGCCCAGGATTGAGACATGCTTTTGCTAAGCTACTCCAGTCACTAGGTGTCATGGCAGATCTACTCAATGCCTCAACCTGTGCTACTGTAAAAGACGCAGTAGTGCCATAAGTGCAGACAGACTCTGCCAGGGATTTCACTGTCTTAAAATTTAAAAGCTCATGATACCTTTGCCCCTGGTTATCTTGAAAAACTGGAAAAGCCAGCAGCACACTAGGGCGCAGCTCACGCTGGACTCTCTTCCACACTTTTATGTTGTCCAGTGGCTTAGAACAGATGCCCCCACCAAACGGGCAATACGGAGGGGGGGAATAGATGCAGGAGGGGAAACAAATCATTGACTTCCCCTTTTTAGTTTCTTTTTCTTAGAGCCTCTCCCTTTTATTCTCCCTTTCTGTTCAGGCTCAGAGTCTGAACTCGATCTTTCCTCTGAGCACTGGGAAACAGACTCATCAGGGGACTCTAAGCAGAGATCTTCTAGGGAAGGCAGTGGTGGATACAATCTTCCTACGGCCCCCTCGGTTGTTAGGGACTCTCTTTCGGATCGTTCTTCCTTAAGCTTCTCTAATTCCCTCGCCCCTTCCTTTATCAAATCTTTACCCATAGCATGATCTAGGCATTCATGTACCAGGGAACAGATGGGTATAATACCCATTGCCAGCTCTCTAGCCTCGTGTGCCCTAATCAAATCCTTTCCTAACTTTTCCCATGCTGCGCTTGTAAGTGAACCACTAACCAAAAACCAAGGAGCACAGTGATCTACTCCATCTAAAAAGGTTTTTAAATTTTTTGATTTAACGTTCAAACCATTACTCTTCAACAGCTCTTTCAAAACTGTGGCAATCGGGTGAGAAGAATTTACACCCATATCCTTGCCTATTTTTTTAACACATTTATTTATTTATTTATTTATTTATTTATTTATTTATTTATTTGCCTTGGTGTTTGCCTGAAACTGAAACTACAGACAGTTGTGAGCTGCCATGTGGGTGCTGGGAATCGAACTCGGGTCCTCTGGAAGAGCAGATGGTGCTCTTAACCACTGAGCCATCTCTCCAGCCCCATCCTTGCCTATTTAAAACCCTTTATATCTTTTTTTTTTTCAAACAACCCCAAAATACCAACAGGTTAGATCCGCTTGTCAGCAGATGCCCCATTCTCTGCTTTTTTCTACAAGTAGAGTTTTCCTGCTTAATGCAGGTCCCACTATTTTTCTGTGAGACTTACCAGTTAACCCCCCTGATTACCACAGTTCTGGATCCTTCATGGGATGTTCCCGGGTTTCGGCACCAGTTGTTGCACCCACCTAGCCAGCAAGAAAGGCGCAACACGAGATTCTTCTGCAGCAACTGACCAGTTCCTTTATTCAGCGTGCACACTGTTCTTTCTTCTTCCCTTCTCCTTCCCCTTCCCCCTGGCTCTCTGCTTAAAAGCTCTCCGGTGATCCACTCACTCCCTGCCATGTAGATGCTGCCCATTGGGTCATGCATGTGGACGCTCACTCGCGCGATCTACTCACGCCAAATAAGGAGTTTTTCCCGAGTGCTCGCCATCGGGGAAGGCCGAGGGCAGAAGCCAGTGCCATTTTAGACTGTGGCTCGATCGCAGCTCCCGACACTTCCACTATTGGCCAGCCAGCTTTTTTTAGACTAATTAGTTGTCATAGGGAGGCAAGATAAACAAATTGCAATACATCTTTACAAAGTTAAACTAATATTCCACAACACAAGGCACAATCCACCAAGTATAATTTGCTACAATAAGAAAATATTTTCAATATTGCCCCAAGGCTTGTTAGAAATTTTAAAAAGTGAAAAAAATTTCATTGTAAGATATTTTAATGTGTCTGAAGTGAGCACCAATGGGTCTTTCAGTTAGAGAAAAGAAATAATAGCCACACTTGGAAATAAAAAATAAATTGAAATTATATAGACATAGGCAAAGAAAATTCTTGAGTGATGTTAAATTTCTAAGAGAAGACTTTTTTCTAGTTAAAAAATTTTTTTTATATTTTTATTAGATTTTTCAGATATGTGCCTCTTAAGGGGTATGGACGATGAATAAATCTTCATTGAGTAATCAAGTGATCAAGTGGAATAAATGAATAAACATATGGATTGTTATGCTAAATCATCTTTAAAATACAAATATTCTACTTATGAGACCACCTAACCTGGTGGGGTTAAAAAAACAGCCAGCTTCCTTTCAGCCCTCTTTATAAGCAGAGAAATAGAAAGCACCTGATACACCAGAAGCAACAAGGTACCAGGCCTGATATGCTGGCTCATCAAAAGGACAAATGAAGCACACCATGAGAACATATTGTCAAATTCCCTAAGTAGTAGCCTTAGAGACTCTTTCCACAGCACTGATGCCATCATTCTGGGCTTCTCTTATCCACTGTATCTTTGAATACATAGCTTAATATGAGAATTGTTTGCTTCTCAAGATCAGCATAGATTTACAGAATAGTATAAAAATTGCAGTATCTAAACAACATTGAGATACTTACTACCTTACACCTGTCAGAATGGCTAAGATCAAAAACACAGATGGCAGCCTATGGTGAAGAGGATGTGGAGCAAGGAGAACACTCCTCCATTGTGGGTGGGAGTGCAAACTGGTTCAGTTACTCTGGAATGCAGTATGGTGATCTCTCAGAAAACTGGGAATCATTCTCCCCAAGGATGCAGCAATATCACTATTAGGCATATACCCTAAAGACACACATTCATACCTCAAAACCATTAGCTCAATTATGTTTATAACAGCATTATTTTCAGCAAGAACCTGGAAACAACCTAGATGCTTTTGAAATATTGTAAGAAATTCCAAAACCTTTCTGTCCAGCCAGGTACGTTTTATTTTTATAATAAGTTTAACATAAAATACTTAAATAAAAATAGTGTTCATATTTAAGAACCAAGACTTGTACATACACCTTCTCCATATGCACATACGCTCACACAATATGTTCATATTTTTTGTCTTCTGTAATAATTAATAAATTATCTTTTATTCAATAAAGGCCTTGAGTTCTTTCTCCACCATTACTTTTGTGTCACTCATTGCTTCAAGGATGCCATCCACAATACTTCTTTCTTTTACATACTCCATCTGTTTTTCCCATTTTTCATATCAACCCTCCTCCACCCTAGGGATATTAACTGAGTCAGTAATCGCATCAACCTTTCCAGCTGTTTCGTTGTTGCTGTTGTTTTTCATTATAGAACACATTTCATTAAATGCTTTAGAATTCCATTGCATTAAAATATAATGTGTGGTTTGAACAAACCATTGAAAGTTTGAATATACAAATATCAGAATTCACTTTTAACTAATGGCTAATGCTATGATACTTTATAGTGGTTTGAGGAAAGAAAATAAAACTTTATTTTACCTGTTTGAGAAAACTCATTAAACAAAGAATAAACAAGTGGAGTTTTTTGTTTTTTTTTTTTTTTTTTTTTTTTTTTTTTTTTTTTTTTTTTTTTTTTTTTTTTTTTTTTTTTTTTTTTTTTTTTTTTTTTGTGTGTGTGTGTGTGTGTGTGTGTGTGGAGTAGTTGAGAAGAGGATCCATAGAATATATAGGTTGTACTTTCATTGAGAGTGGATGTGTGTCACCTGAACCTGCTACACATCTGCAGGCATGGCTGCCAACTCCTATTATGCTTTGTATCTAAAACATAGCCAAGAAAGCTCAGCCCAGAAGCAAGGAAATTTCTGTCTAGTCAGCTGTGGGATTATATACATCTTTGTAGTTAATTTAAGAAAGTTAATTGATAAAACTGTCATAGATTGGGTTGGAGAGAGGGCTCAGTGGTTAAGAGCAGTGATTGCTCTTTCAGAGGACTGGGGTTCAATTCCAAACACCCACACTGCAGCTTACAACTGTCTGTAGTTTCAGTTCCCCAGGCAAACACCAAGGCAAAGAAAGAAAGGAAGGAAGAAAGAAAGATAGAAAAAAGAAAGAAAGAGAGAAAGACAAAAATAAATGGCATGGATGAATACATATTTCTAAGGATACATGTCATTATTCTGAGTTGGCACTGTGAATGGGAAGCAGAAACTGTCAGAGCTGTCTCCAGTGTTTCACAATCCCAATATCTTTCAGGGAAGAATAATATACTAATGAGCTCTTGTTCACATGCTGATCAATGAGAGATAACTGGTATCTTAGAATGTGTGGTATCAGTAGTAGATATGACAATTTTCCCTTTATGTGATGCCCTTCTCAGAGCAACCAATGGCATTGTCCAACTTTTCATCAAAAGATACCTGTGATGAGTCCTCAAGCTGAAGCTGCAAACTCTGATGACTTCATTTAGAAATTCATGTCTTCAGTTAGCAAATGACATAAATATTCAGGTATTTGTTCTGATTTTATTCTATCTGCCACAATGGCAATAAATTCTCTTTGAACTCTCTAGCTCACTGCACAAATTGAACTCAGATTATCTGCCTTGGGAGTATGTTCCTTTACCTACTTAGCCATCCCCAAGCTTTAGAAAGTCAACATAAAAGATAGTTGTTAATATTCTCAGAGTGAGTGTTGAGGTGGTAAGAAATAAAAATTCTATAGGTATGAATGGATAAAATATTGTATCAATGGAAATAAATACATTTTTAAGTAAAGCAGATTTGCACCACCATTAGTACTGCTATTGAAGATGGGTTTACTGTTTTCTTCTGATTTGATTCACAGGTTCATTTTCTAAAAGAAGTGCTAACTCGTAGTACAGAAAAAGTGTTGAGACATGGTACAGAAGAAGTGCTGATTCATGATACAGAAGAATTGCTGAACCAAGGTAAGAAGAACTGCTGACTCATGGTGCAGAAGAAGTGCTGAGTCATGGTGTTGAAAAATGCTCAGTCATGGTGTTGAAAAAGTGCTGAGTCACAGTGTTGAAAAATGCTGAGTCATGGTGTTAGAAAAGTGCTGAGTCATGGTGCAACAAGACTGCTGAGTCACGGTAGTAGAAGTGCTTTACTTTTGTTTTTTGTTTTGATTTTTTGAGACATGGTCTCATCGTGTAGCCCAGGATTGCTTTAAACATTCAATCTTTCCTCTTCATGCTCCTGAATGTAAGAATGCACCACCACTCCACTGCTTACACATGAGACAGAGAATGCAGAGCTGGTTAGATGGCCCAGAAGGGCTTCCACCAAGCCTGATGAACTAAGTCTGACCCAGAAACTCAGGATGAAAGGACTTGGGAGTCCTTTAAGCTATCCTTGTACCTTGTCATGAACACTATAGCATGTGTGTGCTTACATGCATACACACAATAAACAAATAAATAAGAAATCCACAAATGAATAAATATTTAATCTGTGACAGCAAATAAACTAAAGAAGTTATTTCCTTACAGTGTAAGAATTGAAGACAGCAGAGTGGCTTTTCCATTTCCTGACATTCTGCAGATTAACTTCCTCCACTGGTTTCATGGTGACTACAGATTGTGGTGGAATCTTCTCTGTATGCTGTAAATAAAGGAACTGTTTGGCTTATGTGGAGCACCGTAGAAATGGGTGGAGGATCAGAGGACAGGCAGGTAGAAGGAGGGTGGAGTTAGTCAGTCTCCATCGGACCCCCAAAGGAAACAAACATGTAAAAAATATAGATAAGCCACGGGCTGGGCCACGTGGTGGGTAGATTAGTAGATTACAAGAAATGGGTTGAATTAAGATAAAAGAGCTACCTAGTAATGTGCTTGAGACATGGGCCAAACAGTATAAAGTATATAAGTGCCTGATACATTTCTTTGGGGGACAAAAGCCACTGCGGGCCAAGGTCTGAAACTCCAGGCTCAAAAGGCCCCTATAAACCTTTTACAACAGATGGTGTCTCAGCTTGGGCTGAACACCCGTATAAAGCCTAAGAAAGTTTAAAAAGCATTCTAGATCACTGAAACAGAGCCTAAAGCAGCTTTCTGAACTGCATATTTGAATTGATATGTGGTACATACATGGTGTGGTGTTCAGGAGGGAATTTAAAAATTGTGCATTTGCACCAGACAGCTTAAACTCATACATTTCTCAGAAGGCTTGACATAAGTGTGATTGATTTAAGTTATCTGCTTATATTGAACAGAAAGGAAACAGCTAAAAATGGTTTTTCTGGTAGCAGCATTTACTGAGTCAGCTCTGTTTGCCAGCAGCAAGAGAGATGCAGCAGGCTCCTCCTCCATATTTAAATGCTGCCAAAAGGAGCAGAGTTAGCAATTAAAGTGATACCGACATTTTAAAAGCTCTTTGGGTTGGAAAATGATTAAGAATTCTCAGTAAAACAGATTTAGACTCATAAAACCTCTAAATAAGGTACAATGTATATAAAATACGTGTAGGCTTCAGAGAGAGAGAAAGAAAGGGTAAAGAAAGCCCTTTAAGAAAAAGAAATAGACGGATCCAGGACAGGGTGCTGTCTAAAGAGCATGTCACAGAGCACTCTGGAGCAGGCAGAGATAAACTCTGCCTGTTACGGTCCCCCAAGCAGCTGCTGAGGGAATTCACATGGCTACCCACCTCCAACTCAGAGATCAGATAAGGACTGGGGACCCTGTAGGACAGACTCAGACCCAGCCCAAAAGTGAGGAGGGGTCAACAGGCCCCAGCACCTGTACCCCTGCCAGGGAGAGGAGAATTGAGATCACGTCGGTTACGGTTCTGGTTCCGTGACTGGGTGCTGTCTGCAGAGGATGTCCCAGAGCACCCTGGAGCAGGCAGAGATGAACTCTGCCTGTCACAGCCCCACTAGCTGCTGCTGAGGGTGTTTGCACAGCCGCAACCCCGCCACTACTTGGTCAAACAGAGAAAAATTGAAGACTTGAAATTCAGTCCCCTGCACAGTGCAGAAGTAGTGATTAAGCAGATCTTTTCCTCAGAGGTGACAGGAGGCACACAAAGCCGAGTGCCACAACTCACCAGGAACCACCTAATCGTGAATCACTGAAGCCATGGGCAGACTCCAATGCAAAAACTTACATAATAATATAAAAGACAACAAGGTAACTCCAGACAAAAGTGGCGATCCTACAAATACAAGACCTGAACTGAGCAATGAAGAGGAAACAGAAGGAAGCATCACCAAAAATTCCTTTTTGATGATCATCAAAGCTCTCAAAGAAGATATGAAAAATAGCCTTAAAGAAATAGAAGGAAATACAAACAAAAATTTGGAAGAGATGAACAAATCTATGAAAGAAACATGCTAGGAAATAAAAGCTGAAATGGAAGCAATAAAAAAGGCACAAAATGAGGCAAAGATGGAAATAGAAAACCTGAAGAAAAAAGCTGGAACCACAGATACAAGCATAACAAACAGGGTTCAAGAGATGGAAGATAGAATCTCTGAAGTGGAAGACTCAGTAGCTCAAATAGATATATCAGTCAAAGAAAATAGTAAAACTAAAAAAGCCATAACTCAAAATGTTCAGGAAATCTGGGACACCATGAAAAGACCTAATTTGAGAATAATAGGAATAGAAGAAGAAAGAGAAGAATAGCAGCTCAAAGGCACAGATAATGTTTTCAATAAAATCATAGAAGAAAACTTCCCTAACCTGAAGAAGGAAATGCCTATAAAGGTGCAAGAAGCTTACAGAACACCAAATAGATATGACCCCCCAAAAAAGTCAGCGCGCCACATTATAATCAAGCCACAAAACATACAAAACAAAGAAAAAATTTTAAGAGCTGCAAAAGAAAAGGACCAACTTACATATAAAGGCTGACCCATCAGAATAACACCTGACTATTCAATGGAAACAATGAAAGCTAGAAGGGCTTGGTCAGAAGTTATACAGACACTAAAAGAACATGGCTGCCAAACTAGAATACTATACCCTGCAAAATTATCAATCACCATAGATGGAGTAAACAAGATACTTCATGACAAAGTGAGTCTGAAAGAATATCTATCTACCAATCCAGCACTACAGAGAGTATTAGAGGGAAAACTCCAACCTAAGGACTCCCGATACACCCACAAAATCACAAACAATCAATTCCACAGAAGAATTCTCTAGAGAAAGGAAATATAAAGAGGTTACCACCAAAAATGGCAGGAAATATCAATCAATGGTCACTAATTTCCCTTAATATCAATGGACTCAACTCTCCTTTAAAACATTACACACTAACAAGATGGTTACAGCAACAGTAGCCATCCTTCTGTTGCCTTCAAGAAACAAACCTCAACTGCAAGGACAGACACAGGCTTAGAATAAAGCGTTGGGAAAAGATTTTCCAGTCAAATGCCCCTAGGAAATAAGCGGGGGTTGCAATCCTAATATCTAACAAAGTAGACATTAAGCTAAAAGCAATAAAAAGGGACCAAGGTGGTCACTACTTATTCATCACAGCATAAATTGGTCAAGAGGAGATTTCAATCTTGAATATTTATGCCCTTAATATAAGGGCACCTACTTATATAAAAGAAATACTGCTAAAGATTGAATCCCACATCAATTCTTACACCCTAATAGTGGGAGACTTCTATATCCCACTTTCAACCCTAGATAGATCAACCAGACAGAGACTGAACAGAGAAATAAGGAGTCTAAAAGAGGTCATGATGCAAATGTATTTAATAGATATCTACAGAAGCTTCCACCCAAATGCAAAAGAATATACATATTTCTCAGCTCCTCATGGAACTTTCTCCAAAATTGACCACATAATTGGTCATAAAACAAATATCAACCGGTACAAAAATATGGAAATAATCCCTTGTAACATATCGGACCACCAGGGCTTAAAGTTAGAGTTCAACAACATCAAAATCCAAAGAAAGCCTACCAATTCATGGAAACTAAACATCACTCAGCTGAACCATCTCTGGGTCAAGGAAGAAATTATGAAAGAAATCAAAATCTTCCTAGAATATAATGAAAATGAATCTAAAACGTGTCCAAACTTGTGGGACACAATGAAAGCAATCTTAAGAGGAAAATTCATAGCACTAGATGCCTATATGAAAAACCTAGAGAAATCCCACACTAGAGACCTAACAGGGCAGCTGAAAGCCTTAGAACAATTAGAAGCAAACTCACCTAGAAGGAGTAGATGGCAGGAAATAATCAATCTTAGAGCTGAAATCAATACAATTGAAACAAAAAGAACAATACAAAGAATCAATTAATCTAAGAGTTGGTCCTTTGAGAAAGTTAACAAGATAGATAATCCCTTAGCCAAACTAATCAAAAAACAGAGAGAGAGTGTTCAAATCAACAAAATCAGAAATGAAAAGGGGGACATAACAACAGACCCCCAGAAAATACAGAGAATTATCAGATCATATTTTGAAAATCTGTATTCCACAAAAATGGAAAACCTAGAAGAAATGGACAGATTTCTGGACAGGTATCACATACCAAAATTAAATGAAGATCAGATTAATTACCTAAACAGGCTTATAACCCTTAAGGAAATTGAAGCTGTCATTAAAAACCTCCCCAAAAATTAAGGCCCTGGTCCAGATGGTTTCAGTGTCGAATTCTACCAGACGTTCAAAGAAGAATTAACTACCATTACTGCTCAAACTATTTCACACAGTAGAAACTGAAGGAATATTGCCAAATTCCTTTTATGAGGCCAAAATTACACTAATACCTAAGCCACTCAAAGACACAAAAAAGAAGAAGAATTAAAGACCAATTTCTCTCATGAATATTGATGAGAAAATTCTCAACAAAATTTTGGCAAACCTTAAACAACAATGTATAAAAGATATCATCCACCATGACCAAGTAGGCTTCATCCCAGAAATGTAGGGCTGGTTTAACATATGAAAAACTGTAAATGTTATCCATCATATAAACAAAGTAAAGGAACAAAACCACATGATCATATCCTTAGATGCTGAAAAAGTCTTTGATAAAATCCAACACTCCTTTATGATTAAAGCCCTGGAGATATCAGGAATACAGGGAGATTACCTAAATATAATAAAGGTGATTTACATCAAACTTAATGGAGAAAAACTCAAAGCAATCCTACTAAAATCAGGAATTAGACAAGGATGTCCTCTCTCCCCTTATCTATTCAATATAGTTCTCGAAGTTTCAGCTAAAGCAATAAGGGTTAGGGTTAGGGTTACGGTTAGGGTTAGGGTTAGATTAAGGGGATACAAATTGGAAAAGAAGAAGTGAAATTATCTCTATTTGCAGATGATATGATTGTATACATAAGTGACCTACAACATTCTTTCATGGAAGAATTCCATGCTACAGCTGATAAACATCTTCAGCAATGTAGCAGGATACAAGATTAACTCAAAGAAATCAGTAGCCCTTCTATACACTAAAGATAGAAGAACTGAAAAAGAAATAAGGGAAACATTACCCTTCATAATAGCACCAAATAGTATTAAATACCTTGGAGTAACTATAACCAAAGAAGTAACAAACCTATTTGCAAAACTTTTAAATCACTGAAGAAAGAAATTGAAGAAGATATCAGAAAATGGAAAGCTCTCTCATGTTCCTGGATAGGTAGGATCAACATAGTAAAAATGGCAATTCTACCAAAGGCAATCTACAGATTCAATGCACTGCCCATCAAAATCTCAACACAATATTTTTTGGACCTTGAAAGAAGAATACTCAATTTCATTTGGAATAACAGGAAAGCCAGGATTGCCAAAACAATTTTACTCAACAAAAGAACCTCAGGAATTATCACCATCCTTGACTTCAAGCTATACTATAGAGCTACAGTAATAAAAAACAGCCTGGTACTGGCATAAAACAGACTGGTGGATCAATGGAATACAATTGAGGATCCAGACATTAACCCAAAAACCTATGAACACCTGATCTTTGATAAAGAGGCCCAAAACATTCAATGGAAAAGAGATAGTATATTTAACAAATGGTGTTGGCATAGCTGGATGGAAGTGTGTAGAAAAATGCAAATAGATTTGAGCTTTCACCCTGCACAAATCCAAGTGGATCAAAGACCTCAACATAAACCCAGCCACTTTGAACTTGATAGAAAAGAAAGTGGGAAATACACTTCTACAAATTGGCACAGGCAACCACTTCCTAAATATAACACCAGTGGCACAGACACTAAGACCAACAATCAATAAGTGGGATCTCTTGAAGCTAAAAAGCTTCTGTAAAGCCAAGGACATTTTCAATAGGATAAAACGACAGCCTACAGAATGGGAAAAGATTATCACCAACCCTACAAGTGATAGAAGCCTGATCTCTAAGACTTATAAAGAGCTCAAGAATCTGGAGCCCAAAACCTTAAATAATCCAATCAAAAAATGGGGTACTGATCTAAAACGGGAATTCTCAGCAGAGGAATTATGAATGGCTGAAAGGCACCTGAAAAGTGCTCATCATCTTTAGCCATCAGAGAAATGTAAATCAAAACAACTTTGAGATACCATCTAACACCTGTTAAATTGGCTAAGATAAAAGGCACAGATGACAGCCTATGTTGGAGAGGATGTGGATCAAGGGGAACACTCCTCCATTGTTGGTGGGAGTGTAAGATTGTTCAGCCACTTTGGAATGCAGTATGTCAGTTTCTCAGAAAATTGAGAATCAATCTCCCCAAGGACCCAGCAATACCACTTCAGGGTGTATACCCTAAAGACGCACAGTCACACTCCAAAGGTATTAGCTCAACTATGTTCATACCAGCATTATTTGTAATAGCAAGAACCTGGAAACAACCCATAACAACTTTTAGCCAATTACCCTAAATTAGGAATTGTCCATTCTCTCACAGTTCCTCTTAGAGTATTGATAATTTTAATATATACTTTTCAAAGAAGCAAAACCATAATCTCAAAAATTTATTTCTGTGATCACATTCTAGTGTTGCTGCGTGTTACAGATGGATTCAGAATAAGAAATCTAGAGGACTTCCTCCAGAAAAACTTTTGAGGTGGTGAAACTATGTAGCTGTTTTCTGACTTGACATTTCAAATTTGATGAACAGCTGAACATGGTTGAGCAATTTGCTTTCATGGAAACATTAAAAAACAACGTAGATGTCCCTGAACTGAAGAATGGATTAACAAACTGTTTTACATCTACACAATGGAATACTATTCAACAGTAAGAAAAAATGATATCCTAAAATTTGCAGGTACATGGATGGATTTGGAGAATATCCTCCTGAGCGAGGTATTACAAACCCAGAAAGATAAGCAGGGGATGTCCTCACTCATTAGTCGTCTCCAAACAAACTAACAAGAAAAAAGCCAAGCATGCTCAAGCTGCAAACCAGAACCACTAAACAGCTTGGGATCAGAAACACTCTGGACTGACCCTTCGGATCCCACTACACCTATAGGAACACCTGACTCACTCTTGAGGGAGAGGGGACAAAACTGGATATGCCAGGAATAGAGGCTGAACTAAGCTTTATTGGATCAGTGGGACCATGGGACTGTCTGCTGCCTGTCCAGGGTGGGGATGGGGATTTGTGGAGAAAGAAAAAATGACCTGATGTGGCGGGAGGGGGAAGGGACCTTGAATGGGGATATACAGGAATAGGAAAAAAAATCCAGAGGGAAAGCTGAACACAAAGTAATTTTATGTGTAGCAAATTATTTGCATTATCACCCTTGATAAGTCATGCTTATGCTTTTTATTTTCTTTATAGTTATTGTTAATTTATCAGCATTTTAAATTCAATTTACTGTTTTTCTTGATAAATACCAAATTAAAAAAAATATAAAAAAAAGAAAGGAAGAGAAATAGGAAATAAAGATAAAAAGACCACATGAAGATGGCAGATAAACAAAGAATCTGTATTATGGTTATTGTGTTTTCTTTTAATTTTTTAACTTTTAATGAGCTAACAGCAGAAAGATGATTGCTAAGTTGGACAAACATATATATTTTAAACATATTTTGACTTTAAAATCTGTTTATAAGAATATGTGGCAGCCTTAAAAAAAATTGTACAATTGAAAAAGGGAGCTCTCTATCAGCCAGCCATTTATAGACTGAGGCTGGATGAGCTCTAAGCATACAGATTCAGTACAGCTTATTTGGACTCTCTGTCTCTGAAGATAATTCTGCATATGAAACATGAACTGTTTGCTTTTGTCTAAGATGAAGTCTCCGTAGGTCAGTCAGATGAATGTCAATAGCATGCCTCATTATTTAGTGACAGCTACATTTCTTAAAACCTAAAAAGAATCCTCACATCATCTTTGACCCAAGTTTAGCAACTTTTTGAGGACAATATCTGAACTTTCAGGGCACAACAGCTGCATAGATAGTTTATTTGCTTAAAGTCCCTGCTTCACAATTATGAGGATTGTAGCTCAGTTTCCCAAACCCAGGTGAAAGCTAAGTGGATGGGTAGTCTGATTGCCAGAACAGTATGTGGAAAGCTGAAATTAGAGATCAGTGCAAGCTAACTCTTGGTTGAGTTGAGACATTATATATTCATGTGTCGGGTGGTGAGAAACTGAGAAACAGACCTGATTTCTACACTCCACATGCATACTTAGTGAATGTGCACTCAGATACAGGCAAACATGCTGACACATGTACACCCCCCCACACACACACACACATACTAAATTAGATTTTTCTATAGCAGTGTTTCTTAATCTGCGGGTCTTGAACTCTTTTGAGGTTGAAGAACCCTTTCACAAGGTTTACCGAAGACCACCAGAAAACACAGATATTTACATTATGACTAACAATACTTGCAAGATTATTTATGAAGTAACAACAGAAATAATTTTATGAGGAACTATATTAAAGTTTTGCATTAGGAAATTTGAGAACCACTGTTATAAAGGAACAGAATCAGTGGTAATAAAATATACACACATATATATCACATATATAATGTATATCTATATATTGTATATCATATATGTATATGAAGAAAGAGAGAGATAGTAGAATACTAAGGACTTGCAATTGCTTTATGCAGGAGGCTAAAAGCTTCAGAAGGCAGTTATCCCTCATAGACTATCTCATTCTGCCTAGGGGAAGATGTCCCTCATAGGCTATCTCACACTGCCTAGGCACATGAGGAATAAAAAACCAGCTACTTATCAGATCATCACCCACTCTTTCTGACTCTGGAATCCCAGAAGGTTGTTAGAGTCACTAGTTTCTAAACCAGACGAAATGTTTAGAAATACAGGTTCTGCTATCAGGGATGGAATCAGCAGCTTCAGCAGGTAGAAGACTGAATAAGCAAAGGCATTAGCAGTCTTTATCCACACTGCTGTCACAAGGTTCATCTTCCATTTTAAACTGTTCTTCCCTCATCTATCAAGGCAATGTACTTTTAAGTGAGGTGCCCTGCTTAGACAGTTATAATTTGTGGCTTGTTGACATTTAAATCAACCAGAACATACACAAAATAAGTACAGGGCATGAAGCAACATCGTGTGACTCTGGGAAAATGAGATAAATCTTATTTGAACTTTTTATACTCAAACAATAATATACCTACTATCTATCTAAATGGTTAAAAATATTTAAAATATTTATCAAAAACAAAACTGTCCTATTTATTTGTTAAGGAAAGCAGACCAATTGCATCCTTGTAGAATGCTGGAGCAAACCTTTTATTCTCAAATTTTGATTCAGAAGAGGACATCTTTGTCCTGTACCAGTTCCCTAGAGCTATCACTTAGGATTGGTAAGCTCAACCATGGTGGTTGGCTACCAGCTTTCACTGAGCTGTATGAGAGATGGCATTTTCATGGTTGGCTCATATTTTAAAGTAGAATTTGGGTTACCTAGAGCTTTTGGCACTTAATCTTTGGCCTTAGTGCCAATTTTAAGACATAAGTAAAAAAATCCTACCCACAGTATAACAGCTGTTCACAGAAGGCTGAGTAAATATAAAGAATTGTTAGAGAAAGAAAAAAATTCAAGAGAATCTCAAAGGCTTTCTTACTGTGGAAAATATTAAAAAGGTTATGCTGAAATCTGAAATATCTGGCTTGTTCTAACATCTAACAGTTTCGGTAGCTATAGAGGAATGGAAAAAGATGGCATACTTCAGGCTTGATGTTTTACACAAGTATTTCTGTTTTTGTGGGTGGCTGATGCAGAAATATTTTAATAAATGACCTATGCAAGCAAAGGGAAGAATTTAAGTCTAGCCTGAGAATTTGGTGAGAACTAATATCATAATATATATTAAAATTATGTCCAAGATGTAGCTCAGCAGAGAATGTCTGATTAGGGTGTCTGTAACTCCTTGTTATAATTCCAAATACCATAAAACAAAAAAGAAGAAAAAAAAAGAAAGACAACCAAAATTAAAACTACACTTTAATTTTCTCTGAGTTCAAAATCTATACTGCTACATAAAACTTATATGAAAGACTTGGTGTCAAGGATTCACTTGGACTTGAAGATCAAAAAGACAAGTGTGGTTGAGGTCCACAGGGACAAAGGGGTTGAAAGGACTATGTCACAATTTAAATCCCCAATCCTCTCATTAACCTATTTGAAAAGGACTGGGAAGCCAAACATGAGAAGTCAGTCATTTTGAAAATCTGAGCATTTATTACAATTAAGGAAAGTATTATATAGTAATTCCATGATATTTGAATTGAAAGGTCAGGAAGAGAGATATACAGAACTATTTAAACAGACAAAAAACAATACAAACAACCCAGCAATGATAGGAACAAGAAAAATAGTTAGCTTTAATTCAGCAAGAGAGAAAGAAAAAAAAAAGTTAGTTAGACATTCATGAAGCTCTGAAAAGGCCTGTCAAGAAGATTTGTGGGTCCTAGATAAAAAAAAAAAAAAAAACTGGCAAATTTATATGTAGAAACAATAATAACCAAATGTGGTTTTATGAGACATTTTATTTTTTGAGGCATTATCATTGAGAGACATTTGGTTCATATCACCACAATTCTCATGAATAAAATCAATGCCCATGTAAGAGCCCAGAAGAGACTGGAGAAATCACTGAGTGTGTAGAAATGATTATTGTATAACCATGGGTACTTAACTTCAAATTCTCACTCATAAATAAAGCTTTGTATAAAAGGGTGTTCCTGTAACACAAAGAATGTAAGAGATGGAAAGAGAAAGACAGAAGGATAATGAACTAGGCTCACTTGCCTCTAATCTAACTCAGACAGAGCAAGAGATGATGACCCAATCAAAGAAGGTGGATAGTGATAGATCAAGACATCTGGCATCCTCTTTTTGCCTCCATGAGGAGATGTGTTTGTGTGCTCACATTTGAATACTCAAAACTCATGCAGGCATACATGGCAGACTAACACACACACACACACACACACACACACACACACACACACATACACATACATACACACCCACACATACAGAAAGAGAGAAGGAGAGAAAGAAGAAAGTCACCTATGAAGTTTTACTTTTTTTATATAATATATACATCTTACTATGCCAATTTACAGATAAACATTAAAATGACTAATTAGTTAAAACAATAAAATTAAATATTTACTATGCTAGCTTTAGAAATATAGAATGGTCTTGAGAAAAAGCATTTTAAATATAGAAATTTGAGATTTGAAGAAAGAACAAGATTAACATATAAAAAGAAATTTATTCATTTATAACTCATTCATGAGGCAAATACTTTGTAGACTCTTTTCTTTCTAGAAGAGTAAATAATATAGAAATCTTTATTCCCTTTAAAACTTACATCCTTCTAAAAGTTAGATTTTATCTCAAATGTCACATTATAATATGGTAAAATATTCTGACCTGAAATTCCCAGTGTCACTGTTTCTGGACTCTAGACTTCTAATGGATTCCCATTTCTTACACCCTGCTGTGATCCAGTGACTTTCTATGTGACTATAAAAACAGAGCATTTTCGCCTCTGGTTCCAGTTGAGAAGCTAAAGTGTTCTTTGCCTGAGATGCACTGCTCTCATTCCAGCTGTTTGTTTGAAGCCTCTGCCATCCCACATACATGCCTATGAGAGCAAGAGTTACCAATATTAGCTGTCTTTCAGCATGCCCTCTGCTCAAATCCTGCTGCAGCTTTGTGGAACTGGTCTATCTTTCTCATCTGAGATTGTAGAATTGAGGTTATTTGATCTGCTTTGACCCCAAAATCAAGGAAAATAAAAGGGATTTATTTCAAGCAGCATGGTCTTAGAAAGCATTTCTTCAAATTATTTTTAAAGTTCCTTTAGCTATACTTCATGTTGGTTAAAATATGTTCTTCATAATAAAATTAATTAATTTACTTCTCAACAAGTTCATGAAGTACATCTTTTGCTATTTTCACTTAAATGCAGCAACTGTAATACAAAGCAATGAGATACCTCCATGGTCAGGAAGAAATTGTCCCTAACTTCTATCAGTATACCATGGTATGTTCCACAAATTAAGTCTCAACAAAGGTAAAGGGAAGCAGGAAATATTGAGGTCCCAAGTCAGAGCCTGATGTTCCCTCACATGTGGTTGTGTGATCATTAGTTTTCTGACAACTAAGCTGGGAATTCACTCAGTCCCTGGTTCTTTAGGTAACATATGAATGACTACCTTGCTATCTGGCAAGCTGGCTAGCTTTATTTGTGTTTTATATTAACTATTTATTTTTTGTATTACCTTGGGATTGAACCTGAGGTCTTATTCACTCTAGCCAAGCTCGCTATCAATGAGCTAATCTCAGTTTTGCCCCCTACTCCAGACAAAAACACTTCAAAATAATGTTTTAAAATTGTCCTTAATGGTCTTGAGCATACAACCCCCCCTGCTCCATCTGTTGGAAATCTGACAGTCTTGTCTCTCTAGGAACTTCTCACTACAAGGCAGGGAGAGCCATGAGCACCTTCTTGTCAGATTCTAGAGTAGGACAATTTCTTGGTGTTTCAGCTACTCTCTATTTTTCTGAGCCATTTTAAGTGTTGGGATGCATTTTTAGGATCCCTCAGAACTCTGTGGTAAAACCCACCTGAGAACCACCTTTTAAATGCCCTTGCTGAGGCATCTTGCTTCGGATCTGTTTTGCTAAGGGATTCAGCTGACAGTGGGTCCTAAAATCTGGAATTAGATTGGGTCATTTTTGCATGACAGACACTAGTATCAAATCTCCTCTTTCTGCATAATAGGATTTTAGACCTTATATTTATTAATCATTAGCAACTGATTAAAAGGTTAATATTTATTAAGGGGTTTATATGAAACACTCACTGATACAAGAGATTGAACAGTTAGGCTAGTTCTCAAAAAGTAGATGAGTCCACACAGCAAAAGCGGGTCTGGGCTTTCCCCAAGAACATGAGAGAGCAAACAGGAAAAAAGAAGGCATGCATTGCATCTTAAACTACCCTGGCCTTACCTGTACACCAGTTCTTAAGGCCCAAAAGCCATACCTATAAGTCAATGTGGGACTGCCTGATTCAAGACTTTGCCTGAAAAGCACCATGAAAAGCACAATTTTCATCAGAAAAGCCAGCCTAGCTACCTTACTTAAACTCATCAAACAAGAAACCAATAGCATGATGCTTTAGTAAGAAATGTTTGATTTATTTTGTGTGTGTTAAATCTTTGTTAAGTTTAGTAAAACCTTGTAATAACATTATCCATGAGCTTAATGTTGTCTTAAGTCAAGTAAGGCTTTCAGTATCAATGCATTCCGTTTTCTGAACAGCAGGTTCAACAAGGGATATTTTTGAAGGCTTAAACAACAGGGGTTTCCTCTCTGACTCTGGATTATGCACAAACCGCACCCAACCAGTTTTTCCTGAGCAGGAGAAAAAAAGTTAAAGTGGCTGCTTTCTGACTCATGCAGAAAACAGCAACAAGTGACACTGAAGGTGTAATTTTCAAAAGAAGAGTAAGGGAGGTTAGGATGGGCTAGGATGCAGTGGTAAAGACGATAGGGGACAAAGCATATTTGCCCTTGAAGGACAAAGGACTTCCTCTGCATAGAGGGAAGATGGATGTGGCACACAGGCAGATGGCAGTTTATACAGGTAAAGGAAAAATACAAGTGTTAGGATAAGGTCTTTAATTTTAACTGGGCATGTTAATTAGGGCAGCCAAAAAGAGCTTTTGATTGCTGGACTTCAATACCGTGATAGTTAGCTAGACCTTGGTAGCCAGCATGAATAGGAGGAAGTTGCCAAATAAAGAAAGACAGCCTGGGGCAGCTTTAGTAATGTAATCTAAAGGTTTTTAACATGGCAGGGAAAATGGGGGAGAAGGACAAGGCCCACCAGAGCCACATGTCTGAGTGTGCCAGAGTCCCTTAAATTATAACGAGAAATAAAAAAAACAGAATGAATGTTAATACAACTTTTCAATAGATAGTGTACTACAATTATAGTGAAACCAGTAATGCATAGGAAAATAAGATAAGTACTCCAGTACTGATAACAAAAGAATATTTCTTTTGGGAATCTTGAATTAACTTAATGATGCCAGAATGATAGGGTTGTTTAGGAGCTAATAACATTAAGATGTTTATAGTTTTAAAAGTCATTTAATGTGTCTCTTATAAGCATAGAATTGTAATATTTTCCTCAAAATTGCAGATCCCTAAAAAATCAGATAGATATTTAGCAAGCACACTTCCTTATGATTCATTTTGCATATAAATTTTATGAGTGCAATAGAAAGGGCCTTTGTAATCTTTTTTCCCATTTTCCGGCTGCTGCCAAGAGAAAATGAATAGTGTCTTTGTGATATCCACAAACATCCGATGCAGATGAGGAAGCTCATTCTGAAAGCCAGAATTTATTCTATTTGCTGTATTAAAACTATTCTCAACAAAGGCTGTCCCCAGCTTTGTCCATCTCACTGTCTTACTGATACACCAGATGTTAGAATAATTTCTGTTCTTTCTACAAATATCCAGGCTTCCTGTATTGCTGCTCTCAGTTTTCTTTCCTTCAGCTCCAAAACACACCCAGAATATCTGTCACTCTTCCCATCCCCGCACAAGGAAATATGTTGAGATGTAGGCTGTTGTCAGAAGTAGCCCATCTGCAAAATGTACTTTCTATGAAGGCCCTGGACAAAAGTAAAATGTCAAGGTGGAGTCCATGTGTAAAGCTATACTGGACTTCATTTAGAGATTCTGACTAAAGAACTTCAGTCATATACGTAATATTTAGATCCAGAAATACTATATGTATTATAGACATATCTATACATGAGTGGCTGAATAGACAGAAATAACTGTGGAGAAAAATTATCTCACAATCCCCTTTAACTTATTTTGTAGAGATTTCATGTTTTCTAATTTGGGTCAGAAGCTAGCTTTCTTGTGTAATGCCGTAATTATTGTAAACATAAGTCTTTAACAGACCACTCAGGCAAAGAAATGAATCTAACAAACTATAGATACTGCTTCTGTGTAAGTTGGATCTTATGTCTATTCCAAGCATTCAGATTTATATCTGGTTTTACATTTAGGTGAGTTTCATTTTATTTTTGTTTAATTCTTTTAAATAGAAGTTAATCCCATCCATTAAATTTTATTGCTTTTTATACAATTTGAAATCACTTGGTATTTTAGGAATTATGTACAATGTCATGAATAAATAAGTCATGCTTATAAACTTAAGCTAGCTTCACCAAGTATGAATTTGCAATGAATGTCAATATAATCCTTAGAAGAGAAACAAAAAGAGATGGAAAGAAGCAAACAGAGTCCGACCATGTACAGAGAGCTAAATTGAGTTGCATATGCCAGACTCACTGTTGATTTTTACTAAGTGATAAATGGAGGGAAGTTATTAGCTAATATATATATAATATTTATTACATAAATTGAATTCTGTATTTTATTTTTTCTACATAAAATTGCTGAAATGAGAACAAGTTGGTAAATAAAGGCATATATATGTTAAGTAATACTCATTCTTAATTAAGAGTTGGTGTGTACCACACCCTTTTGCCATAATTTGATGAAATAAATAAATCCCTTTACCTATTGGTACAAAACAAAGAGGTGGAGACAAGAAGCCAAGCAAGTCATTACAACAGACCATGGAGTACATAGATTGGATCATATGTAAGGGATAGTGGGCATAGGGGTGCTATAAATTTACATGTACCCTAAACTTGTATTTGGACAATTTTTAAAGGATGAGTAGAAGCTTCCAATATAATCATGTATGTGAAAAAATGTGAAATGAAAAAAATGTGAAATAAAAGACTGCCTTAAGGTTGTCTAAAAAAGTTTGATAAAATATATAAACTTCAGAAGTCAAAATTTTGTGCACTTAGAGTGTGAGTTCTCCAAATTCTTCAGGGATAGAGGAGGCCCTGAGTTCTATCCCTATTGGGAGGGAAAAGGAGAGAGAGTACAGAGAAGGGTGTGGTGGGTAGCAGAGCAGAGGATGAACAGAGGAAGGGAAAAGTGAGGATGAAAAGAAGGTGAGAGGAAGAAAGGACAGTTAGTGATCACAGCATGATTAGAATAATTTTAAAATTACATTTTACTAATTAATAAGTGTATGTTTTATCACACACAGACACATAGACATTCACATGCATTCATATATTCATAGGCATATACACATATGTACCTATAAATATGAACATATATTACAAATTTATCTTTGTACTAAGCCAGTAATATTAGCCACAATGAAATGTACTGCCTAAAAATGATCTATGAATACATTGAATGCAAACATCTGGAAACTCCCTGTATTTATGCAATTCTAGGATCCATCAACCTTTCTTCAAATAATACTCCATCTGATCTTGGAAATTATTCATTTCCAATTATGAATATGGTCTTTGATAGTATTTTTTAGTTGTATTGACACAGGTTATTTTCTGAATCACTATGGTTAGGACCAAAAATGTTTCCAATATGTTAATTTGTATTATGGTTAAGATTACTAATCAATAGATAAATATAAACTGAAACCAAAGACCCATGTATCTTTCTACTTTCTTTACAGGAACTGACTAGTCATTTAGTCTTGGAAATGTGGCTTTCAGACATGATAAACACAAAGGAAAGTGATAATGTTCAGCTTCTTATTGCCGCTATCACTGCACATCCAAGCCTCAAGAAATTCTAAGGGCTATGCTAGTCCAGGGAGGGAGGATATTTAAGGAAAAATTCATAAACATTAAAACCTGTCCTCTGCCTGAAGACCAGAGGACGGAGTTTGGCATAGAGGTCAGGCAGTGGTATCACACACCTTTAATATTAGCACTCCTGAGGCAGAGGCAGAGATCCATCTCTATCTCTGTGAGTTCAAGACCACCTTGAACAACACAAGATTAATCTAGTTTAAAAGAGAAACAGAATCAGGCAGTAATGGCACACTTCTTTAATCCCAGTACTTGTGACCCCATGACTCTGCTGCCAGTACATAGGAAATTCATACACCTTTAATCTCAACACTAGGAAGGTAGAGACAGGAAATGATATGGTCTGCAGAATATATGTATATATATATATATATATATATATATATATATGTATGTATGTATGTATGTATGGCAGGCGGAGACAGAAATTAACCCCCCTTCAGCTGAGGACTCAAGCCTTCAGTCCTTCAGAGAATTCATGGAGATAGGACTTTTCTTTCCTTTCGACCTGAGGATTTAGTAGTAGTGAGAAGTTTCTCTAGTGACTTATTCCTCTAATTTCGGATATTATAGCACTTACACCAATATCTATCTGGCTCTTGTTTTTTATTATAAGAAAAATCAGGCTTTGTGCAATAGAGAAGTCATATGTTTTCCTTAGCCAGTAATCCCCTAGGCTTATCAGTAATCCATTGTAAATTGAGTTGTCAGTCATTTAGAATGTCAACAGTGACAAGCACCATCAGTATTTTCTTAACAAATAATTATATGTCTTTTTATAAATCATTTTTTGAGTTCTACCAGTATAAATTCAGTATAAAGTCAGAGTTTTTAACTTTTTTACTAAATTCTATCCCCCATTTTACAATGTTAGGACCATCCAAGAACCATTGTCATTTGATCTTAGAGACTAGAGTGTCATCCTTTCTGATGTCTTTGGCTGAAATGCTTTTTTTCCCCCTTTATTTTAGGCATTATCTTTTTGTCTGTGAAGGTCTATTTTTAAGTGTCATGGATCTTCTGGTGGTTTTCTATCTCCTGGTTTCCCATGGCACCTACCTTTTGTAAGTAGTTTTGCTTTAGGTTTAGGTTTTAAGTGTGCACATCTAGCATGCATAGCAGACTTTTGCTCTGTGCCTTGGGTATTCACTGAGCTGTCATGCAGTTTGTGAGGACAGCCTTCTCTAAGCATTGACATATCAAAGATAGAATGCTTGAAAGTACTAATTGCTATTTTTAACAGACTGGAATGAATATTCTGATGCACCCATGAAATACCTGTAAGATTACCTCAAATTGGATATAGATAGTGGTTTTTTTCTTTTTTCTTATTATGAAAAAAATGTCAAATTTTTTATCCATGTATCCCCTTGTTTAGGCTCCCTTCCCCCTCCTGCCCCTCTCAGTCACCCACTCTTCTCTCTATCAGTTTATCTCCTCCCCAGCAAGAACAGGAGGTCCCAAGGTCCCAAGGTGGCTTAGTTCAGCATCCATTCCAGGCAGATCTGCTTTCCTCACCCCCACATCAAGAGTGAGTCAGGTGTTTCTCTAGAGGGAGTAGTGTTTTTTTAATGAAATATAATAAATTGTAAACAACATTAAATGAAAGATATGTGCTTTTAGCCTCCATTTTTATTCTGAAGCTGATAGGGTTTCATTGCCATCCATCAACAGACATTGATGAAGATTTGATTCTCTGTCACAAAGCATATTTATTAATAGATAACTGTGGCTAGCTACCTCAAAAGATGAGTAACATTTTATACTTGTTAAACTGACTGTGCTACATACAACCCAGCTATCTTTCACTGAACTTCGATGTATAAATATGCATAAAATGTTAGTGATTTATTGTTCATCTTGTTTCTCTTGAATCATTTATTGGCATAATATGCAGCTTGAGAAAAAATAAGTTTACAAATCAGTTTTATAATTAAACTCTAACCTTATTTTTTTTCTCTTGGTTTTGAATTTCTTATATTGAGTAGAATGGTCCAACCAAGCCTTTGCCATCCACCTCAGTGTGAATAGATTATGTGTTGCATGCACAGTTATAATTGTTCATTAGTTTAAAGCAGTGTGCTTTGACTTCTACGTCCTTGAAACTACAAAATAATATTTTTACAGTCCAGTTTCTAATGACTATACTTTAAACAGAATGCATTAGAAAACTGAGATCACAGTCTCTTTGATAAATCTGGGCATATCAGTTTAGTAAGAACAGTTTCAAAAGCAGAATCCAGTCAACATAATTGCTACTTTGAAGTTGAGGCTGATGTGACATTTTATTGAACATATTTTAATACTTAGCATATTTATATTAAAATTGTAACCTTCTGACATTCAAATCAACAAGCCACTTCCCATCCAACTAAAAGGGTGCCCATCTGACAAATGAGACCAAAAAAATCACTTGTGTTGGATACCTGTTTACTGTGGAAGAAATTCCCTAGAGCCTGGTTGTTTTCCAGCATTTTGACAGTGAACACTGATATTAGACAAGTTTTTCCTCACTGACTGTATTCTAAGTATCTACTTCTCATGTTTGTCTAAATGTTAAATCAATGTTACCCAAAAATGCAGTCTGTTCTATGCTTTCAGTTCTTACACTTTCATACTTCCAGTAAGACTAGAAAAGACCAGCATTTGTATTAGACACACAGGAATCTTCTGGCAGATCCCACATGTCTGGACACAGTATTACTTTTTCCATACTACTTCAAACATTATATGGCCTAAACATACAAAAGCTCCCAACAGATGTGTTCAACCCCAAGCAAAGAAAGATTGCCAGGTGACATGGCATGCTTTCAGTTGCCCTAACATAGTCCTGCCATGACCAATGTCAGTGCCTTGAGTATATTGGTAAGTTTTAGTCTGTGATTATAATTCCTTGAAGAACTGTGACCTGGTGCATAGCCAGGTCACATCTGCCAATCATTCAATGGTATTCACAATCTACAATCTAACTTTATATATTTATCATTAGCTGGGAATAGGGTGAAATGTCAAAGTGAAGTTTCTCCTGTTTAATAGTAGGCAGAAGTGAAAATTATTCTGTGACTCATGGTGTTACTTGAAAAGAACAGTTGATATTTAAATTGGGAATTTGCTCAGGGTGCTACTGGCCTCATTCCAAGTTCTGTGGCCCTGAGGAAGTTATTTTAATTCCAAAGATCAAGAGTTATTTTGCATCCTGAAAGCCAGTAGGACTACTTCAAATAAGACAGCATGAACATTTTATGGCACAGGAATAGAGAAGACCCTTCTTGCCAAATGCCTCTGTTTATTTACTTCACAGCCCAAATGAACAGCCCACATCAGTTTTGCCACCCACATTATAAATAGCAAAGCAAATTCATAAAGAGTCTTTCTTCAGAGTGCGGAAATGATTCTGAAGTCTGATTAGATCATAGTGGCCTTGTGAGAGAGAAGGGAAAAAGCAGAGTATTCTGTCTAATTTCAAGGACAAGAAAACAAGAAAAACAAAAGTTAAGTGGCTAGTCTCCATTTATTCAAATAAACTTATTCAGAAAGGCCAGAAAACCAGTCTCTTGGCTGGTGCCTCGGACCCCATACTGTCTCACAACCTTCTGAATCTTTTATTTTTTAAGCTGAACTTTTCCTCTCTCTAGATTCAGACACACTGCCATCTACTGTCTTACCAGGGGATGTGCAAGCACCAACCACTTGGTCCTCAGGAAGGGGTGTTCTGGGAAGAAGTTTAGAGAAACTTGCCCCACAGCATTCAGTGTCCAAGATATCAGTGGGACAAAAGCTACAAGAAATGAGATCACATTCTCCTCCATTAAGGAAGGGATGCACTGGCACTGTTAATATTGACAGTAAAACTGTCCAGCACATTGTCTGGTGAAACATCCTGTAGGCATTCTATCTTTTCACTGGTTTGATGATGATCCTTCTTCACCTATAAGTTCAGGTAGTCTAATGCAGCATTCATACACACACACACACACACACACACACACACACACACACACACACACACACACATAAAACACCTTCACAAATGTGTATTGTCTCTGTGTCTTTTAAGTGCATATAAGACAAGCCTGTTAGTCCTCCATCATGTGGAGAAAATTGTAACTCAGGCTATAGGATAGCCTCAGACGTGTGCCTACAGAACATAACATAAGACATTCTCAGAGACTCAGTTGAGGGAAGCATAGTCCTAACTTTATTTGAAGAAGGTTCTCTTTTGGAGCCAAGCTAAGCTTTTCTACAAAGCACTGTTAACACCATCTCTCACCATGTCAGCTTTGTAGAACTATCCAGCACCTCTGCGAGAAGAAAAAAAAGTGCAGATGTGATAAAGTCGTGGCACACTAAGTTTTTATTTTAAACTTATTTTCATGGCATAAAGAAATCTATTACATATCTAAGTGTTAAAGTTCTGTTGTTGGTCTGCCTGATGCTCATAATTATTCTTAGATCCTTCGAAAAAACCCAAGAAACTCTTGACTATAAGTATTTGAAATAGATTATTACTGGTGAAGAATATTGGGTGAAAATCTAAATGGTTTTAGCAGAAAAGATGGCAGAGAAGTTAAGTGCATGCTGACCTAGCTGATCAAAGTTTGGTTTCCAGCACCCACATAGTGGCTCACAATTGTCTGTAACCCCAATAGTTATAATATCTAGTCTTTTGATACTTAATAAAATTAAAGAAAAATTCTCCATTTTCTATCTTATTCTATAACTCTAAAGTTTTATATATAATTTACAGCTTATCATAACTAAAAAATTCTCTATAATTATAACTATCTAGTCTTCAACTCCATCAAAGATCCCATAAAGATACAATACTATCTGTATAAACATTCAGTGCTTTATAAGCAACTTCCAAAACTTTAGAAATGACAGGGACATCTGGCTGCCTGACTAGTCACCCAAAGTTCCTCTGTAGCATTAGGGAATCTATCTTCTGCCTAGAGTCTCTGGCATACTTTTCAGTGAAGCATGAAATTTGAAAACCTTATTTTCTTTAATTTTGCTAAATTCAAATAGACCAGATATTGTAGCTGTAATTCTTCCTTGATAATTGTTTTTTTACCTGTAATTTTACAATGTTAAAGTTAAAACTTTTAGTTATATGTAATTTTACTATGTTAAAGTTAAAAATCTTTTTGATTAGACAGAAAAGAGGAAGTGCTGTGGGATGGTTTTCTTGTATACTGTGAATATATGTTGCTACCATTGATTAATAAAGAGGCTACTATGGCCTATGTCAGAACAGAATACAGCCAGGTAGGAAACCCAAAAGAGATACAGAGAGAAGAAAGATAGGGTCAGAGCAGATACTGTGAATCACTGCTAGGAAGTAAGATATAATGGAACAGAGATAAAACTACAAAACATGTGGCAATAAATAGATTAATAAAAAAGGGGTTGAGTTAAGTTGTAAAAGATAGTCAATAATGAGCCTGAGCCATAGACCAAATAGTTTGTAATTAATATAAGCCTCTGAGAAATTATTTTATAAGGACCAAGGGTAAAATAGATTTGTCTGGACCTTGGGACTAGAGCAGGATTGAGAAACTTCTGTACATAAGAGCATCATTAGACAAATAGAACAGCCTTATTTTACTGTATGTTATAAAAACTACAGTCATAGAGTCAGTATACTGGCATATGACAGAAAAATAGATCAATGGGGCATACTAAAATTTCAAACATTGATTTTTGTACCAGAATGCAAATGCTATCTTGATATCAACATGCAAAATCAGAAAACAAATTTTCTTATATGATTTTGTTGAATATATTTGTTGCCTCTAATCTCTCCCCTCAGTTTAATGAAAAGGGAAAGCACAAGAATGGCACTATGATCCCCTATGCCTTGGCTTTAAAGTAGATCACAAAAATTAAGAGCAGAGATGATTGTAAATTTAAACAAGTCTGTCTTGCAAAATGTTCCCTAGTTCAGTGTAGCAAACCAGTAATGGTGTATCTTGGCTTAGCAATCTTATCTTGTAAGAGGTAACCACTTTATTAAGCTGACTTTAACAATACTCATATGTAACTGTTCCATCTTTATGTCTTTATTACACCTTGCTTTCTGTATTAAACAAAACCCACCAAAAATATTTATGTCTCTCCTTCGTTAATCTACTATGTCTTTTGAAGTCATAGCCAGGATCCAAAGTAGACTAAGACCATTTTCTTACTTTGCAGATAAATCTGAAAGTCATTGTGTTGAGTGTAATGATCAAGATATAAATGAGTCCATACTGTGTAAATACACATACATAATGTTTTAAAAGTGGTAACTAATTCATAAGGATAAAATTTATGAGTGGTTACCTGGAAGTAAATGTGTGTGGGACAGGGAGCCCATTGACAGTGATGGTGGATATATAAATTTGACTAAACATTAGATTTTCCACATTTTAAGTAGTCTTCTTTGTCTAAATCTGTTGTAAATGGGTTTCCCGGGCCCGTTTGGGGCCGGAGGTTTGAACCTGGTCCGCTGTGGCTTTTCCCCCCAAAGAAATGAATCAGACACTTATATTAACTTCATACTGTTCAGCCCATGTTTCATGCACATTACTAGCTAGCTCTTTCATCTTAAATCAACCCATTTCTTGTAATCTACCTGCCACATGTCCCAGTCCATGGCTCACCTGGATTTCTCACATGTCTGTTCTTGGGGTGGGGGTGGCAACTGACTAACTCCGCCCTTCTCCTACCTGCCTGTCCTCTGATCCTTCACCCACTTCTATGGTGGTCCACATAGGCCAAAACAGCTCCTTTATTTACAGCATACAGAGAACATTCCACCATATAAATCATATCTTCAGCACAAGCGAATAACAAAGCTAACAAGATAAAATGTTGAAGCTGATGGAAAAGTTTGCAAAGAAAACATCAGGTATAATTTTGTACCTGTTTTGTATACATTGTTTATAGAGTTGTCTTTTTAGATCTCCCTATCTGGGGTAAAATTTGAATCTAGACTCAAAGTGTGTTTTCTTTGGCTGAAAGAATATGGGAGGAATAACATGGTGATGGTGCAGAGGCAGAATCAACCTTAGAAAACTTATGTATTTTCTCCTGTCCTTTTTAAATCCAGTAACACATCAAGAGTGATTCTAGACTAAACTGCTGGAGCCTGAGATTCTCATTTAGGGATTGCAAAGGCCACCCTAGATAAACCTTCACTTGACTCCAAGACAAAGAAGAAATATAAAAAGACATTGAGTCATCCAATGCACCCTGAATACAAGCCATGTTGCTGTAAGAACATGTTTTACTACAAGCTAGAAAAAAATAATAACCTTCAAAAATCTTAAAAGTATTGCTGGAAAATAATCTCTCTAAATCATAGATCCTAATTAAAATTCCTTTAAAAATTTCTTATCTCTTCTGAGTTAAACTTCATCAAAGGTGGTTCTGGTATTACATGCTCAGAAACATATAAAACTTTGTATCTATTAGCTAGCAATATGTCTAAATACATTTGGACATACATACACACACATGTGTGTGTGCATGTGTGTACACGTGCATGCATGCCTTTGTAAATGTATAACTAATGAAAAACTGAGGCAGGCAATAGGTATCAAAATGGCTAAAACTAGAATATTTAAAACATTACATCATTGTATAGATGACACATGACCTCCATATTCACTATTAGATTTATTTTTGAAATATGTTCTATCAAGTGAACAACTTTTAAGCTTTGATGAAGTTTTTATCATTTTAGCAGAAATAGCAGATAATATTTAAGACGAAGAGTTAGAGAAAAGGGAATGAAATAGTCACACACATTTTAAAATAAATATAGAAGTTTGTGAGAAAATTCTGAACAAATACCTAAGGGAATCCTCTCTAGTCATGACTCTACTTGTTGTGATAACAGACAAGCTGAACAGGTTGTGAGAATAAGGTGAACTATTTGTGTCACTGTCAATATTACTGGCTTATAAAAATTCATGCTACAATCCTATAGTAACTAAAAAAATATAATACCCATTTAGCCTACTATTATTTAAAATTTTTATTTCTCAAAAGATAGGAGAAGCTCCAGTAAGTAAATGAGCAGCATGAATGGGCAGTTTTGTAAATGGGGAGATCATAAGAGTGGGCATGATAATGAGAGTTCTGATATCTGAGTTTGATGGGGTGCATGATGTAAAAACACCAAATAATAAATATATATAAATATATAAATTTTAAAAAAAGAAAAATGAAATACTATGATTAATATCAGGATTTCACTGGCTTTGTAACTTTTAAAGGAGGCTTTGCATATGTTTTTCAGTTTTATGGAATTATATGATAAGTATTTGTCTTAGGTTTTTAAGTAATAGTAGAATTCTGTAGTAAGTCCATATTTTCTTATATTTGTTTATGTTATTGCTGTTTTTTATTTTTAGTATAGATTATTTTATTAATATTTTACATATTTCAAGATTACAAAGTACACATTTTTAAAAATCATTCATTGAATTTATGTGTAATTTTGCTATCTAAAAACTCACCAACTTTTTCTGAATCTTCAATTTATCAAAACAAATTTATAAGGTATGTCCTTATGATTTTCTGGAATTTTGTTTGTATCTATTATAATGTTTGCCTTTCAATTTCTAGTTTTATTGAAGTAGGTCTTCCATTTTCTGTTTAACTTGGTTAAGAATTTGCCATTTGTGTTAATCCTTAAAAAATTAATTAATTAATTAATTTAAAAAATGATAGAAGTCTCAGATAACCTATACAGAATAGCATTCTGTAAACTTTTTAGGAGGATGAAAACAAGTATGTTGCTTGACTTTATAGAAAGATGCTTATTAAGGTAGAATGAGAGAAAGTCAATCAGATAAATTGCACCTAATAGAAAAATAAGTGTGGAATAGCATTGAACATGTTGGTGCAAAAGACAATGTTAGTTTCACATGTGAGAGCAGACACACTACTAGCTGCCACACTAGAGTTTATTAAGGAAAGTTGCTGAGCAAGTACAGTGAAAGAGAAGGGGAAGAAAAAAAGGAATGACCTTCCATGTGGCTTCTTATAAGAGAATGTGTGGGTACAAATTTACATAGCCATACCTAGAGTCATGCCCTCCATACAGAATATTCTGCTGACACCATGTTGGGTTTTTGAACTAGCAAGTCTACCATGTGGCTGCTACATGCCAGAAATTATTACAGATAACACCCGAAATAGAATACCAAAAGAGCAGGCAGGTACTAAAGTCAACAATTAATAAATGTTACCTCATAAAACTGAAAAGCATCTGTAAGGAATAAGACAACTTCAGTAGGACAAAAATGACAGACTACAGAATATGAAAAGCTTCTTACCAACTCACATCCAATAGAAGGCTAATATCAAAAAAGAGAACTCAAGAAGTTAGACATCTATAAACCAATCAATCTAATTAAAAATGGGTATAGATATAAACAGAGAATTCTCAAAAGAAGAATCCTAAATGGTTGACAACCACTTAAAGAAATGTTCAACATCTTTTGCCATCAAAGAAATGCAAATCAAAACTACTTTAAGATTATATCTTATGCCTGTTGGAATAGGTAAGATCAATACTTATAACAAAGATGACTGATATTGCAGACAAAGATGTGGAGCAAGAACACTCCTTCATTGAGAGTGGGAGTGCAAACTTATTTATCTGTTATGGAAATCAATATGACAGTTTCTTAGAAAGTTGGGAATCTTTCTACCTCAAGACCCAAGTATACCACTCTTGGGCAACTAATCAAAAAATACTACATTATTCTGCAAGACACTTAAGTATGTTCATAGAAGCTTTATTCATAACATCTAAGAAGTTTAACTACCTAGATGTCCTGTTCCAATTTCTCTCTCCAGGGTTGACGATGAGGTTCATACTCAAGTACACTGTTACTTTTAATTTGTTCTCATGTGTAGTTTTCTTTATAACGACATCAATTTTGACAGGAAAACAACAAATTTTTAGTCATTCTGATAAAATATTGAATATAAAGTAAAAAATAATTTCATAAAATTCCATCTTAATTAACCAATGGTTTACTGAGTCCATTTCCAAATGCACAGGTAAGGAATTATTTACAAAAACATAGGATACTCCAAACTCTGTACCACCAAACACATACTCCAAAATGTGTGATAACCTCCCTAAAGATTCACTGATGGATTCCCTAATTCTATGAACTTTCTGTTTTCTTTGTATTTCTAACACCTCCTAGGACCACAACTAGAGTAAAATTTTCTGCAGTGGGGGAAAAAGTTATAATGCAAGAAAATAACAAGTGACAAAGAAACATTATTTATTAAAGGTTTCTATAGAAAACAATTCACTGATACAATAGGACAAACAGGGTTGTGATGTTCTTGAAGAGCTGGAATGATCCCTTGTGGCTTCATGCTGACAGTCCCAATCTTCCCCATCCAAGAGTCCTGGAGAGAGAAATCTTATGATGGCTCTAAGGACATGCCCTAAGGGCTGTACCCCAAGGCCACAATGGAAGTGTTATAGAAGGTTTCCCGGGCCCATTTTCGCCTGAGGTTCGTACCTGACCCACAGCTGCTTTTGTCCCCCAAAGAAATGAATCAGACACTTATATTAACTTCATACTGTTTGGCCCATGTCTCAAGCACATTACTAGCCAGCTCTTTCATATTAATTCAACCCATTTCTATTAATCTACTAATCTACCTGCCACGTAGCCCAGCCCATGACTCACCTGTATTTCTTATATGTTTCTTCTTCTCAGGGGGGTCAGATGGAGACTGACTAACTCTGTCATTCTTCTACTTGTCTATCCTCTGGTTCTCCACCCACTTCTGTGGTGCTGTGCATAGGACAAAACAGTCCTTTATT
Source organism: Sigmodon hispidus (assembly GCA_004025045.1). Lineage (NCBI taxonomy): Eukaryota > Metazoa > Chordata > Mammalia > Rodentia > Cricetidae > Sigmodon > Sigmodon hispidus. The sequence goes on along the minus strand of PVIH01007283.1, from coordinate 37,014 downwards.
TACAGCATACAGAGAACATTCCACCACATGGAAGAATAAGTGTTCCTCACTAAATAGCTCCCTGAAAGAATGATTGAAATCTCAGTTCAGGGAATAATGTTCTTTCCTTGACCCTAGACAAGCCACAGGCCGAATGTTGTAAAGGTAACCTGCCTGCTTTATTTAAAGTATAGCACTCACACTGTCTTTCAGATAGCAGTCCACCACACCCAAAATTCTCAATAATCTTATTACCATTTTTTATTGTTTAATGGTTGGATGCTATTTATAATTATTGTAGAAAATTAAGATTTATAGCATTGTATGTTCACAAACAGAAAACAATTTAGTAATATTAACTTTCAGGAATCAATTTTTTCTTGTTCTAAAATTAATCACAGACAGCATATTTGTTTTTTGTTATATCATTCATTAATTTATACACCAAATACTGATAGTATAATATAAACATTCTTAGTTAGGCAGTGGTGGCACAGGAGTTTAATCCCAGAACTCAGGATGCAGATCTCTGAGTTCATGAACTGCCTGGTACACAGAGCAAATCCTAGGACAGCCAAAGCTACACAGCAAAATCCAATCTCAAAAATACACACACGTACACATACAAACATATGTATATTGTAAACATATGTTTATTATACATATAGTTAATCATGTGATGAAAGTGGTTTGCTATTGGTTTAGGTACTTATGAAATAAGTTTTCATTTCAATATATTGCCCTCCATGCTTCTTTCTCGGGAACTCCTTAAACATCAAGTTGTAAATAACATTGACTTCTTTTGTTTTTTTCATATTTAAGAAGAAATTTGGGTTCTAAAGTAATAGTGGAATTAGGTCAAGTGGTTCAAGCTTATCATCTCAGTACTGACTGGGTAGAAACAGAAATAGCAAGTTCGATGTCAGCCTAGGCTATGGGAAATGAGGTGGGTGGGGCAGAACTCCCAATGCATTGAAGAGACAATTTCAAATCATTGAGAATTAATAATTTGAGTACACTCTTAGCTATTAGACTACATTGAATTCTGTGTGCTTATCTAACAAGAAAACTCAGGGTAGGAACAGGTCATCTTTAAATTCTAGAAAGGTGTTCAGATAGTTATAGGTCTGATTTTGTTTTGTTCCTTAAATCAACTCAATGAGAGGAAGAGATTCTAGAGATGAAGTTAACCACATAAGTAACAATTCATTCAGCTAAGCCTATGTTACAAACTCTCAATACAAAACGGCTATAAAGTTTGAGTGTGTTAATGCAGGCAACTAGGATCTGTAAATATATAATACTGCATTTAGTAGAAGAAGTAACCCAGGCTAACTTCACAGGTTTAGGAAAATGATAAGCTATACATTAGGACTCCAGTGTGTAGCTGTTTTCAATAAATTAAAACATTCTTTCTCTGGGATGAGGGAGAATCAGATTCCTCTGCATAGTAAATAAAACTTCTAGGTCTTAAACTCATAGGATTTAGAAATTTCAGAAACTTAAAAGTCTTAAGGCCCCTGAACAAATTTATAAGAGAAGAGAGGAGACTCTCACACAAAAATGTCTAAAGTTCATGTTGCATGCTCCCAATGGCCTAGGTCTTTTGCTTCACTTATGCTGGAGTAGGTTTTAAGTTACTCATGTGTGGTGATAGTTTGTATATGCTTTAACAAATAAAGCTTGCCTAAATATCACATGGCAAAGTCAGTCACTATTTAGGTGACATACACCTTTAATTCCAGTACTAGAGAGAAACACATGCCTTTTATTTCAGCTCTAAGGAGGTTATGATAAAGAGCTGGTGGAGAAAAGAATATAAGGTGGAGACAGAAACTCAGCCCTTTTGGCTCAAGACTTTGGTAGAGGTAAGAAGTCTTTGTAGTGGCTGTAGCTGGCTTCCCTATCTCAGTGATTCTTTCACCACTTACCCCCATATCTGGCTCTGAGGTTTTACTAAGATAAATTAGGATTGATGTTGCATTTTTGTTTCAGTAGAAACCCACACACACTTACTGGACCAACAAGCTTGCCTTGAGTAGAGTCATTCTTTAGTCTGTGTCTCATATTTTTATTTTTATATTCACTGTATCTATCTGTCTATCTATCTATCTATCTATCTATCTATCTATCTATCTATCTATCTATCTCTATCTCTGGCGCATGTATGTGAGTATCTGTGGAGGGCATAAAAAATACTCTGGAATGGAAGATACACATTATTCTGAGCCATACAATGTGAGTGCTGGGGACCAACTGCACTTGGATCCTCTGGAAGAATAGCAAGTACTCTGAAGTTCCAAGACAACTCTCTAACTCCCTTGAAAATTTAAGTGTATCTCTAGGTATACCCAAAATTTGAAATGAAAGTACAGAGAAATCAGGTACTTATTGTTCCTACTCACTGGGAGTCTCTCATATATCACCATTTCACTCCAGTGTGACACATTTTAAAGCAATTTATCACTTCATATTGACACTCATTGCCTCTCTCTGCCCAGTGTTAAAATAAAGTTTCTCTCTGGAGTTTGGTACACATTTTATGTGTTGAAAAAAACATATAATTGCATGTGTTAATGTATACCATTAAAGCTTCCCAAAGAATATTCAATTTCCAGAAAATATCTTTGAGTTTTAAGCATATTTGCAGCATACAGAAGAACATTCCCACTACACTTCCTCTTTCTGTCTAATAAAAAAGGAAGGTTTTAATATTACTATAGGAAAATTACATATAACAAAACAGCTACCAAGCAAGAATTACAGTTACAATATCTAGTCTATTTGTATTTAGCAAATTAAAGAAAATATTCTATTTTCTATCTTATCCTTGTGAGTCTAGAGTTTTATATCTAATAAACCTTTTAAAATAACTAAGATAAACTATACCTATAATTATTACACCTTCAACTACATCAAAGACCACAGGATATATTAGCCAAGTAAACAGGAAGCACAAGCAACTTCCAAAATCTAAAACTGACAGATGATACCTGTCTGCCTGGACAGTCACCCAAGGTTTCTTTGTAACATTGAAGCATCCATCTTTAGCCTACAGGCCCAGAGTCCTTGGCATATCTTTCAATGAAGCAGGAAATCTGAACTTCCCATTCTGTCATAGTTCATCAGCCTCTTCACCTTGTGTCCCAAAAGAATGCCTGGCAGTTTTTTCTGCCACGCAGAAACCTGAAGGACGATCTTGACTTGTTCAGTAGAAGATCAGAGGTCACTTTCCTATGGAACCTGCATGTGCAGTTTATACAGCATACTGACAAGCAGTCAATACAAGAACAGTTTCTTGTCCAGTGGCTGTTACCACGAAATAAATTCCACATACAGTTATTTTTTTTTAATGCCCATCATTCTCTTGAAGTGCATTGGTGCTACCAGGAGCAGACCTGTCTCACTTTCCACAAAAGTCTAAGTTCTTAAAATATTTAAAATGCCATAGTCTGTAGGTCTTTGAAGTTTTGAAGACTACCTATCTAATTGAAATACATCTTTGTATACCTACAAAAACCTAACAAGACTATAAGTTTGCTTATCATAGATGACTATTAATTTGCATTTCTTTTATATTTTTATTGTAATTTTATTTTACATAGAAAAAAAGGACTTTATTTTCTAAAAACATAAAATAAAATAAAGTGACAAGAAAATATAGGTAACATTGCCATTGTGGAGAATGGTGTTGAGATCGATGAACAGCATAAGACTATATTAAATATAATTTTCAGATCTCAAGCTGTTAAGTGGTTGTGGTTTGTAGCTTGGGTGTTCATTACTATATTTTTTAAAAATACACACTAAAGAATAAGTACATCCTCTGCTTATCTTTCTGGGTTTGTGATACATTGCTCAGGAGGATATTCAATAGTTCTATCCTTTGCCTGAAAATTTTAGGATGTCATGTTTTCTTAATGCTGAGTCGTACTCCATTGTGTAGATGTATCAGAGCTAGTTAATCCATTCTTCAGTTGAGGGGCATCTAGGTTGTTTCAAGGTTCTTGCTATTGTGAATAATGCTGCTATGAACATAACTGAGCTAGTGCTTTTGGGCTGTGAAGGTGCATCTTTAGGGTATATGCCCAATAATGGTATTGCTGGAACTTTGGGGAAATTGATTCTCAGTTTTTTGGGAAACTACCAAACTGCATTTCAGAGTGGCTGAACAAGTTTATCCTCCCATCAATAATGGAGAAATATTCCCTTTGCTCTTAATTCTCTCCATTATAAGCTGCCATCTGTGTTTTTAATCTTATAAATTCTGATAGGTATAAGGTGGTATCTCAAAGTTGTTTTGATTTGCATTTCTTTGATGGATAAAGATGTTGAGCAATTTTTCAAGTGCCTTTCAGCCATTTGTAATTCTTCTACTGAATATTCTCTTTTTAGTTCAGAACCCCATTTTTAAGTGGGCATAGGGCTTTGTGGTCTTGTTTCCTGAGTTCTCTGTATATTTTAGAGAGCAGTCATTTGTCACTTCTAGAATTGGTGAAGATCTTTTCCTATTTTGTAGGCTGTCATTTTGTCTTATTGATAATTTACTTAGACTTATAGAAACTTCTCAGATTAAGGAGGTCCCACGTATTGATTTTTTGTTCTTAGTGTCTGTGCTACTAGTGTTATGGTTAAGATGTGGTGACCTGTGTCAAAGCATTGGAGGGTATTTCCCACTTTCTTTTCTATCAAATTCAGTGTAGCTAGGTTTATATTGAGGTCTTTGATCCATGTTGATTTGAATTTTGTGCAGGGTGATAAGTATGGATCTATTTGCATTTTTGTACAGACTACCATCCAGTTACGCCAACACCATTTGTTGAAGATGCTGTCTTTTTCTCATTGAATATTTGTGGCTTCTTTGTCAAAAATCAGGTGTTCATAAGTGTGTGGTTAATGTTGGGGTCTTCAATTTGATTCCCATTGATCCACAAGTCTGTTTTAGTGCCAGAACCAGGCTGTTTTTATTACTGTAGCTCTATAGTATAACTTGTAGTCCAGGATTGTGATGCGTCCTGAGGTTCTTTGTTGAGCAAAATTGTTTTGGTAATCCTGGCTTTACTGTTATTCCAAAAAAAATCGAGTATTGTTATTTCAGGATCTGTAAAAAATTGTGATGGGATGTTGATGGAAATGTCATTGAAGAATCTGTGAGCTGCTTTTGGAAAAGTCCTGGAGAGATTAGAAATATAGGAAAAATTTCTAAGTATACTAAAGGTGATTTACAGGAAGCCAATGGCCAACATCAAACTAAACAGAGAGAAGCTCAAAGAAATCTGACTAAAATCAGGACTTGACAAGGCTGTCCCCTCCCCCCTAATCTATTTAATATTGTTTTTGAAGTTTTAGCCAAAGCAATAAGAGAACAAAAGGAGATTAACGGGACTCAAATTGGAAAAGAAGAAATGAAACTATCTCTATTTGCAGATGATAGGATTATATGCCTATACACTAAAGATAACAAGGATGAAAAAATAAAGGAAATATCACCCTTAATAATAGCAGCAAGGAGGATTAAATATATATATACACACACACATATATATATTATAATGAAAGAATTAACAGATCTGTTTGAAAAAAACTTTAAATCACTGAAAAAAAAATTGAGGAGGATATCAGAAAATGGAATGATCTCCCATGTTCCTGGAGAGGTAGGATTAAAATAGTAAAAATGAAAATCTTTTTTTTCTTGTTTTTGATAATCATTATCAAACATTATATAAAGAAGTGAAACATTCAGAATACATAACAAAAAGCCCACATGATAATAAAACTTCTCTTTTCTCTAAAATATATGAAACTTAAAATATAAAATATAAACCTTCTAAAGCCAGATTAGGCTCAGCTACAGAGAAAGAAAGCACAATAGGTCACAGCTTCCCCCATGGATGCACTATGGCTACCACAAATTTTTACTAAGCAACCCTTCTATAGACAAACCAACAGTTTTGTTTTGTGTCTGTGTGTGTGTCTTTTAAGTCACTTTTTTCAACCATTATCTTTCAGTGAAAAAAATAATGTTTTGGCTCAAAGTCTTCTAACGAGTAAGTACATCCCCTAATCATCCTTCTGAGTTTATGAGACCTCACTAAAGAGGATATTGTGAATAATGCTGCTATGAACATAGTTGAAGTAATGCTTTTGGAATTCTAATGAGCATCTTTAGTGTATATGCTGAATAATGGTATTATTGGATCCTTGGGAAGATTGATTCCCAGTTTTTTCTATTATTTTGAATAAAGTCATATTTTTATCTGTGTATATCCTTGTTCAACCTCCCTTCCCCCTCCCACACCTTCCAGTCACTCTCTCTTCTCCACAACTCTTTATTTCCTCCTCAGCAAGGAAAGGAGGTCCCAAGGTACCAAGGTGGCGTAATTCAGCATCTACCCTGGAAAATACACTTTCCTCATTCCAACATCAAGACTGAGTCAGATGTTCCTCTGAAGGGAGTGGGATCCAGGGTACCGGTCCAAGGTCTTTCAGGTCACAAGCTGTTCGGAGTTTGGGATTTGCAGCTTGGACATGCTTTGCTTTTTGCTTTATTGCTTAGAATCCACTAATGAGTTAGTACATCCTCTGCTTATATTTCTGGGCTTTTGATGCCTCTCTCAGACAGATATTGCCCAAATCCACCTAATTGCCTGCAAATTTTTGGATATCATTTTTTCTTACCGCTAAGTAGTACTTTATGTACCACACTTTGTTAATCCATTCTTCAGATGAGGGGCATCTAGGTTGTTTCCAGGTTTTTGCTATTAGGAATAATGCCACCATGAACATAGTTGAGCTAATGCCTTTGGAGTGCAACTGTGCCTCTTTAGGGTATACACCCAGAAGTGGTATTGCTGGGTCCTTGGGGAGATTGCTTCTCAGTTTGCTGAGAAACCGCTATACTGCATTCCAGAGTGGCTGAAAAAGCTTAACTCCCACCAACAATGAAGGAATGTTACTCTTGCTCCACAACCTCTCCAGCATAGACTGTCATCAGTGTGTTTTTATGTCATCAGATGTTAGTCAATCTGACAAGTGTAAAGTGGTATCTCAATGTTGTTTTCATTTACATTTCTCTGATGGCTAAATATGTTGAGTACTTTTATAAGTGCCTTTCAACCATTTGTAATTTTTCTACTGATAATTCCCTTTTTAGTTCTGAAATCCATTTTTTGATTGTGTTAGTCAAGGTTTTGGTCTCTAGTTTCTTGAGTTCTCTATATATTTTAGAGATCAGTCCTCTATCACTTGTAGGGTTGGTGAAAATCTTTTTCCATTCTATAGGCTGTTGTTTTGTCCTATTGACAATGTCCTTGGCTTTACAAAAGCTTCTCAGTTTCAGAAGGTCCCACTTATTGATTGTTGTTCTTAGTTTCTGTATCACTGGTGTTATATTTAGGAAGTAGTCACCTGTGCCAATTTGTTACAAGGTATTTCCCACTTTATTTTCTATCAAGTTCAGTGTGGCTGAGATTATGTTGTGGTCTTTGATCCACTTGGATTTGAGTTTTGTGCAGGGTGACAGGCACGGACCTAATTGCAGTTTTCTATGCACTACCTTCTAGCTATGCCAACACCATTTGTTAAAAATGCTATCTTTTTCCCATTGAATATTTTGGAGTTCTTTTTCAAAGATCAGGTCTTCATAGTTTTTTGGGTTAATGTCTGGATCCTCAATTTGATTCCATTGATTCACAAGGCTGTTTTTATGTAAGTCCAGGCTGTTTTTAAAATTGCAGCTTTATAGTATAACTTGAAGTTGGAGGTTGTGATGCCTCCTGAGGTTCTTTTGTTGAGCAAAATTGTTTTGGCAATCTGGCTTTCTTCTTATTCCAAATGAAGTTGAGTATTGTTCTTTCAAGGTCTGTAAAATATTGTGTTGGGATTTCGATAAAGAGTACATTGAATCTGTACATTGCTTTTGGTACAATAGTCATTTTTACAATGCTGATCCTATGTATCCAGGAACATGGGTGATATTTCCATTTTCTGATATCCTCTTCAATTTCTTTCTTCAGTGATTTAAAGTTTATTTCAAATAGATCTGTTACTTCTTTGATTATAGTTACCGAAGGTATTTATTGCTATTTGCAAGTATTATAAATGGTAATGTTTCACTTATTTCTTTTTCAGCCTGTTTGTCTTTAGTGTATAGGAGGAATACTGATTTTCTTGAGTTAATCTTGTATCCTGCTACATTGCTGTAGGTTTTAATCAGCTATAGAAGTTGCCTGGTAGAATTTTGTGGATCACTTATGTATACAATCATATCATTTGCAAATAGAGTTGGTTTCACTTCTTCTTTTCCAATTTATATCTCCTTAGTTTCTTTTTTTTTTTTTGTTCTCTTATTGCTTTAGCTAAAACTTTGAGAAATATATTGAATAGATAAGGGGAGAGAGGATATCTTTGTGCAGTTCCTGATTTTAATGGGATTGCTTTGAGTCTTTCTCCTTTAAGTTTGATGTTGTCTCTCGGCTTCTTGTAAATCACCTTTATTATATTTAGATATTTTCTCTGTATTCCTGATCTCTCTAGGACTTTTACCATAAACATGTGTTGGATATTGTCAAAGCCTTTTTCAGTGTCTAAGCTATGATCATGTGTTTTTTATTCCTTTAGTTTGTTTATATTATGGATGACATTTACTATTTTTCATATGTTGAACCATTCCTGCATTTCTGGGATGAAGCCTACCTGGTCATGGTGGATGATATTTTTAATATATTGTTGTATACGGTTTGCCATAATTTTGTTGAGAATTTTATCATCAATATTCATGAGGCAAATTGGTCTGTAGTTCTCCTTCTTTGTTGTGTCTGTGAATGGCTTGAATATTAGGGTATTTTGGGGCCCATAAAAGGAATTTGGCAATATTCCTTCAGTTTCTACTGTGTGAAATAGTTTAAGGAGTAATGGTAGTAATTCTTCTTGGAATGTCTGGTAGGATTCTGCACTGTAACCATCTCGATCTGGGATTTTTTGTTTTTACTTAGGAGGCTTTTAATGACAGCTTCAATTTCCTTTAGGGTAATAGATCTGTTTCAGTAATTAATCAAGTCATCATTTAATTTTGGTAAATGGTACCTGTTCAAAACACTCCCCATTTCTTCTAGGTTTTCCATTTTTGTGTAATATAGTTTTTCAAAGTATGACCTGATAATTCTCTGGACTTCCTGGGGATCTGTTGTTATGTCTCCCTTTTCATTTCTGATTTTGTTGATTTAGATAATCTCTTAGAGCTTTTTGATTAGTTTCAATAAGGGTTTATCTATCTTGTTAACATTCTCAAAGAACCAACTCTTGGTTTTATTAATTCTTTGTATTGTTCTTTTTGTTTCAATTGTATTGATTTTAGCTTCAAGTTTGATTATTTCCTGCCATCTCCTTCTAGGTGAGTTTGCTTCTAATTATTCTAAGGTTTTCAGCTGTGCTGTCAGTTTTCTAGTGTGAGATTTCTTTAGGTTTTTCAAGTAGGGATCTAATTTTCCTCTTATGCCTGCTTTCATTGTGTCCCGGAAGTTTGGCTATGTTGTGGATTCATTTTTGATAATTTGTAGGAAGACTTTGATATCTTTTGTAATTTTTTCTTGACCCAGAGATGGTTCAGTTGAGTGATGTCTAGTTTTCATTAGTTGGTAGGCTTTCTGTGATATTTAATGTTGTTGAAGTCTAAGTTTAGGCCCCTGTTCTCTGATATTACACAAGGGATTATTCCTTTTATTGTATCTATTGATATTTGCTTTATAACCAATTATGTGGTTAATATTAGAGATAGTTCCGTGTGGTACTGATAAATATGAATTTTCTTTGTGTTTGTGTGGAAGCTTCTGTCAATACATATTAAACTATTTGCATCATAATCTCTGTTAGACTCCTTATTTCTCTGTTGAGTCTCTGTCTGGTTGACCTATTTAAGGGTGAAAGTTATGTATTGAAGTCTCCCACTATTAGGGTGTGTGAATTGATGTGGGATTTGAGCTTTAGTAGTGTTTCTTTTATAAAAACATGTGCCATTATATTAGGGGCATAAATATTCAGGATTTAAATCTCCTCTTGACCAATTGTTCCTGTGATGAATAAATAATTTCCATCTTGGTCCTTTTTAATTGATTTTAATTTAAAGTCTACTTTGCTAGATGTTAGGATGGCAACTCCAGGTTTTTTCTTAGGGCTATTTGATTGGAAAATCTTTTCCAAACCCTTTACTCTGATCCTGTGTTTGTCTTTGTCATTGAGGAGTGTTTCTTGTAAGTAGAAGAAGAATGGCTTCTGTTTTTTTTTTTTTTTTAATCCATCTTGTTAGGGTGTGTCTTTTTATAGGTGATTTGAGTACATTGATATTAAGGGATATTAGTGAACACTGATTGATATTTCCTGCTATTTTTGGTGGTATCTTGTTTGTATTTCCTTTCTCTGGGGTATTCTTCTGTGGGATAATTGATTGTTTGTGGTTTCATGTGTGTATCTGGGATCCTTAGGTTGGAGTTTTCCCTCTAATGGTTTTTGGAGGGTCGGATTGGTAGATAGGTATTTTTTCAGTCTGACTTTGTCATGGAATATCTTGTTTATTATTTATTATCCATCTATGGTGATTGGTAATTTTGCAGGATATAGTATTCTAGTTTGGCAGCCATGCTCTTTTAGCATCTGAATAACTTCTGACCAAGCCCTTCTTGCTTTTACCATTTCCATTGAATAGTTAGGAGTTATTCTGATGGGTTTGCCTTTATGGGGAATTTGGTCTGTTTCTTTTGCAGCTCTTAAACTTTTTTGTGTCTTCTGTATGTTTTGTCACTTGATTATTATGTGGCAAGTGGACTTTTTGGGGGGTTCATATCTATTTGGTATTCTGTAAGCTTCTTGTATCTTTATAGGCATTTCCTTCTTTAAGTTAGGATAGTTTTCTTCTATGATTTTATTGAATACATTATGTGTGCCCTTAAGCTGGTATTCTTCTCCTTCTTCTATTCCTATTATTCTCAGGTTAGGACTATTCATGGTGTCCCGGATTTCTTGAACATTTTTTGTTATGGCTTTTCTGGTTTTAATGTTTCCTTTTACTGATATCTGTTTCCACTACTGAGTCTTCCACTTCAGAGATTCTTCCTTCCATCTCTTGGATTCTGTTGGTTATGCTTGTGTCTGTAGATCCAGTTCTTTTCTTCAGTTTTTCTATTTCTATCTTTGCCTCATTTTGTGTCTTTTTTTATTAGTTCCCAGAATGTTTCCTTCATTTTTTGGTTTATTTTTTCTTGGTTTCCTTTCAAGGATTTGTTCATGTCTTCCAAATTTTTGTTTGTATTTTCTCCTATTTGTTTAAGGGAACTTTTTATCTCTTTTTTGAAGGCTTCAATAATCTTGATAAAGGTGTTTTTGCTGTTGTTTTCTTCTGTTTACTCTTCATTGTTCTGTTTAAGTCTTGTAGTTGTAGATCCACCAGTTTCTTCTGGTGTTGCCTTGTTCTTTTTTATATTGTTATATGTATTTTTGCACTGTTGTCTGCCTATGTCTTTAGTGGCTCATGATTGGTAAGCTCCTATTCAGTTGTGGCAAAAGGGCTTGTGTGTCTCCTGTCTCCTCTGAGCAATGGGTCTGCTAGATCTCTGACTCTTCTCTGAGAGGGACTGAATTTCAAAGCCTTAGTCCTTTTCTGATGATGCAGTTTTCTCTGGAGGAAGGCCCAGCTATGCAGTATCCCCTCTTTTAGGTGTCATTGGAGGAGCCCCTCACAGCCAAATCCTTGATCCTATGTGCTATGTAAAGTCTGATATCAGACCCTAGGGATTGACTCTGTTCCCCGAGAGGGACTCTCCACATGGGTAGTTCAGGTGCCAGAATCTGCTCACTCCTGAAGGAGGGTCTGAATTTTAAAGGCCTCAGTCCTTCTCTGATGATGCAGTTTGCCCTGGAAGTAGGGCCCATCCGTGCAATGTCCCCTCTTTTAGGTGTTGGTGGAGAAGGCTCTCACAGCTAAAGCCTAGCTCTTGTGTGCTAGGGAGAATCTGAGATCATATCCTAGGAATTGACCCTAGTCTTGGAGAGGGACTCTCCAGACAAGGTGGTCTTTGTGCCGGAATCTGCTCACCTTGGATGGGGGTCTTGGAAAGTTATTTCCTAACCCTTTACTCTGAGCCTGTTTCTGTCTTTGAAGTTGAGATGTGTTTATTGTATACAGCAAAAGAATGGTTTCTGTTATTGTATGCATTGTGCTAAGGTATATCTTTTCATATGTGAATTGAATTCATTGATATTAAGGAATATTCATGACCAATGATAGACATTTCCAGTCATTTTTGGTAGTAGCTTGCATTTTCTTATTTTTGATGGTCAGGGTTCTTTTTTTGGGATTATCAGTTGTTTGTGGTTACATGGGTCTTTCTTGTTATAAGATATTTCTGAACTCATTTGGGCCATTGGTTCATTCCTTGCCCATGGCAGCTTTTACCCTTCAAAAAAATGAATCAAACACTTATATTAATTTCATACTGTTTGGTCTATGTCTCAAGCACATTGCTAGCTTTATCTTTCATTAATTCAACCATTTCTAATAATCTACCTGCCAGGTGGCCTGGCCTGTGGTTCATCTTGATTCCTTACATGGTTCTTCCTCTGGGGTTGAATGGAGACTGACTGACTCTGCCCTCTTTCTACGTGTTTCTACTCTGATTTCCTGCCTATTGCTAGGGTGCTCGCCATAGGCCAGTTACTTTATTTAAAACATACAGAAAACATTTTCACCACACTTTCTGATTTCTTTAGGTTGGAATTTTCCCTCTAGGGCTTTTTGCAGAGCCAGATTTATGATTAGATATTTATTAAATCTGGTTTGTTGTGAAATATCTTGTTTACTCCATGTATGTTGATTGATAGTTTTGCTGTGTACAGTCATCTAGGTTGGCATTCATGCACTTTTAGTATCTGTATAATGTCTGACCAGATTGTACTTGCTTTCAGTGAACAATCCGGTGTTATTCTTATGAGTCTGCCTTTATAGGTGATTTGGCATTTTTTCTTTGCTGCTCTTAGTATTCTTTTTTTTTTTGTTGTTGTTCTGTATATTTAGTGGCATGGTTATTATATGACAAGAAGAATTTTTGTGGGTCTATTATATTTGGTGTTCTGTAATCTCCCTGTACCTTCATAGGCATTTCCTTATTTAGGTTGGGGAAGTTTTTTTTGATTTTGTTGAATATATTTTCTGTGCCTTTGAACTAGTGTTCTCCTTTTTCGATTCCAATTATTCTCAGGTTTGCTCTTTTCATGTTATCCCAGATTTTCTGGACATTTTGTGGTATGACTTTTTGATTTTAGTGTTTTTTTGTTTTTTTTTTTTTTTTTTTTTTTTTTTTTTTTTTTTTTTTTTTTTTTTTTTTTTTTTGTTTTTTTTTTGTTTTTTTTTAACTGATGGATCTATTACCACTTTTGACTCTTCCACTACAGAGATTCTCTTTTCTATCATTTGGATTCGGCTGGTTATGCTTGAATCTGTGGTTCCAGGTGTTTTTTTCAAGTTTTCTAATTTCAGCTTTGTCTTGGATTGTGCCTTGTTTATTGCTTCTATTTTACTTTTTAATTCCTAGAATGTTTCTTTCACCTGTTTGTTTTTTCTTTCTTTTTTTTATTTTCTTTCATAGATTTGTTCATATCTTCCAATATGATGTTTGTATTTTCTTCTATTTCTTTAAGGAAGATTTGTATATCCTCTCTTAAAGCTTCTATTAGTTCAATAAAGCTATATTTAAGTTTGTTTCCTTTCATTTCTTCTTCATTGTCATATTCAATTCTTGAAGCTCTAGAGCCACTTGCTTCTTCTGGTCATATCTTGTTATATATTCTTGCATTCTCTTCTACCCATTGTTTCTTCAATTCACTCTTAGTTAATTTTTGCTAGGCTCTTAGTTGCTTGGTAGTCTGGTGGCTCCTAATCAGCTGTATGTTCAGAGGATCAGCTGCTTTTTTGAGGTGCTATGTTGCCAATCATGGTCTGTGCATGCTGTGTCCTGCTGAAGCTGCAGCCTGGATTTGGAGAGAGGAAGTCTTTACTTGGCATGAAGTAGGGATGATTCATCACCTCTGACCTCCCAGCTGTGAGCCCAGGGGCTTGGCTGCTCTAGTGAGGTTGTGGTACATTTTTAAATTCCACATTTCAACTTTCAATGATTTTCATAAACATTGTACCTTAAATAAGACTAGAAAAATAAATACAGCATAAAAAAATTGACATTAAATTTGTATCAACAAACCAAAATCCATCTATCTTTTAAACCATTCCTATACTATATCCCCCTCTATTTTTTGATTAGCTGTGACCTTTAAACATTTCTAATGAAAACAAATATTTATAAGCAATATTTTGGGAATTTGGGCACAGCATATCATATTACTACTTCCTGCTGACTAAGGAACATTGGCAATCTCATGGAGTCCTGAGGCTGAATAATTTTAACTAGCATCCTGGAAGCTGCTGTGACCATTATTTATCAGACAATTTACATGTGGTCTTGGCAGATCAAACCATATTTACCTAGAAACAACCCATAGGTTCTAATCTTCTGTGGAAACAAATGCAGAAACTCTTTTCCAAAACAATATATCCTTAGACACAGACTTCAATGTCAAGATATCTTTAAAATATATATGTTTGTTTAAGTTAGCAGCCTTTGTAATCAATTGTCTTTCTACATTTAGCTCATTAAAAGTTAAGAAATTAAAAGAATACACAATAATAATCATAATCCAGACTCTGTGTATTTGCTATCCTTATGTGGCTTTTTATATTTTATTCCTCTATTTCTTTTTTTAAAGGATTTCACTATTTTTTTTTACTTTTGTCTTTCAGTTTACGTATTCTTTTTCAGATATATTTTAACCTATTGAGAGGTTTCTCCCTTTGAATCTTTTTTTTTTTTTTATCATGAATCCTTAATCATTTTCTAACCAGAAGAGCATTTAAAATGCCAGCACTGCTTTTAAAGGAGCTGTGTCTGCTTGCTGCCAGCAAACAGAACAGTCCCATTAAGGTGTTGCTACCAAGGAACTGTTTTTGACTCTGTTTCCTTTCTATTCAGTAAAAGCAGAAACCTTAAATCAATCACATGCAGCTTGTTGCTTATACCAAGTTTTTTGTGAGACTTCTGGGATTTGGCCTTGGTTTAAGCTGCCTGCCATTTTGATTTCGAGCCTGAACACTATGGCAGCTCTGTATCATAAGCCACTTCTGAGATATAATTCAGAAGCCATTTTTGGCTCTATTTTTGTGCTCTAAAACGTTTTAAGCTTTCTCAGGCTTTACGCAGGTGTTCAAGGCTCCAGTTTGGAACACTATCTGTTGTACAAAGCTTCTGACCCGATCTTGGCCAAAGGTCTGACCTGTCCACAGCCACTTTTCCCCCCAAAAGTGATTCAGTTGCTAATATTAATTTCATCTTGTTTGGCCTGTCTCAGACACTTTGCTAGCTAGCTCTTTCATCTTAATTCAACTTATTTTCATTAATCTGCTCTGTCTTGTGGCCCATGGCTCACCTGTATATCTACGTGTTTCTTCTTTGGCAGCTGGAGCGAATCTGTCCAACTCTACTCTCCTCCTACCGGAACTTTAATTTCCCTGCCTACTTCTATAGTGCTGGACACAGGCCAAAATAGTTCCTTTATTTACAGAATGATATACATAGCATACAGATGAACATTTCCACCACATCTTTCAACAGTTGTTTCTGATTCAATGAGCTTCCAGTGGCTTGGGGCAGCCATCTCTGTGGTTCTCCTCCTCATGATCCTAATCCCTTTGCTTATATACTCTCTCTTGTCTCTCTCTTCAGCTGGACTGGGAGCTCAACCTGGTACTTAGCTATGGATCTCTGCTTCTGCCTCTATCCATTTCTGTTTTGTCTATAATGACAATTAATCTTCTTACTCAATGAATCAAGTGTGTTATCTCTTTACATATCACTTCCTCTGAAGATTTAATATTGTTATAGCTATAAGATGCTCTTTACCTTTATAGCCATGTGACTCTCTTTGTTTCAATAACATAATGATGATATCTCTTATTCATCTTCTAAGCCCAGCTGTCCATATCATAAAGATGCTCAGTAAAGTTTAAATATTAAAGCTCCCACTAACAGAGCCATAAATATAAGAATTGGGCTTTATTCTTCACTGTTCAATTTTATCTTTACAATGGTTCAAGATTTAATAGGTGATAAATAATAAGTATAGTACAGACTGACTATTCTGAATAAGATCATAAAAGACTTAAGAATATATAATTACCATCAACAATTTAAAGCCAAGTTTGCTTACTTCAAACATCTGACTAACTAGTTTGTGTTACCTAACACACCATGCCTGCTTCTACAATACCAGTTCTTAATTTACATTAGCATTCAAATATGGCCTAAGTATACTTCAAGCATATAGACTGAGCTTAAAAATTATATTTCCATCTATGTGTCTCGTTTTCTTTATGGATAAAGACATTTTATTTCTGTTGATTGTTCTTCTTTAAACATGTTATTAGATGGTGGAGGCTCATGTCTTTAATATCAGCACTTGGGAGGCAGACCCAGGTAGATCTGTAAGTTTAAGACCAGACTGATCTACAGAGGGAGTTATAGGACATCAAAGACTGTTACACACATGCAAGCACACACATCCATCAAAGATCTAACCTATAGTCTTTAACTAAGCACCCTTAAGGCCAGGATGAAAACAGCCTCTTTGCTCTTCCTGTACTGAATGTAGTGTGCCATTTCTTCTGGTGTTTATTCCCAGCTTAATGCAATGTGTAAAAAAAAATTCAATAGCTGCAACATAAAAACATGTAATTGTGGATTATGTAAATTTATGTTTATGCCAAAAGATTATTATAAATTTAATATAAAAAATTCTGAAGTTTTTATATCAATTCTTCAAATTTATCACTATATATTTAGGATTTGGGGTGTTTTTTTTTTTTTTTTACATTTCCATCAAGTTTCTCTTTCTGTCATCATGCCAGAGCTCCATCCTGAAGCTAAAGTCAGGAGTCTCTGTCTCAGAATGTATGTGGTAAAATAAGTAGAAAGCTGAGCTGAAAGAGGAGAATCACATTATAGATGTTCAGTACCTGCTCATTTAAATACAGAAAAAGACTAATGACTTTTCAACTCAAAAGGGGTGGATGGGTTCAGATTTCTAAAAAGAGCTCTGTTCCTTTAGAAGAACCATAATAATAAACTGTCAGTCTCTTCAACTTGGTTTCTGCATGAGTAGGTTTCATCAGTGGTCCTGTCATGATGCTGAAATTATGAGCTCTGGTTATGTTGTTTCATAAATCTAATTATCTTGAATCCTTGCAATATCAGCAAAAAGAATAAGAGAAGCAGCTATGTAATTTTTTTTTTACCATCAATTTAATATTGTGAGGTTTTTTAAATGTGTTCACCAAGAGTCATACATTTGTAATACTTACTGAATTCAGCTCCTGGGAGAAAAAATTACCTTCTCTTATTATTTTTGAAAAGTCAGATTATTTGAGAATTAGCATTGTTTTAACTACTAGAAGTACTACTAGATAGATTAATTTAAAACATGATCAAGGTATAACATTTCTAACAAATAAATTTAAACAATACTTTTAAAGCAATTTTAAAAAATGTAGTCACTATTCAGAATATGGAAGCATACAAGGGAAGTGGGTTTACTCTCCTGGTTTGTGGCACTGTATGAATAAGATTTCTTCCTTCGCAAAGTGCAATCTAAATTTCAGTTTACACATTTGCATTGGTTTTATGTATTGTATTATGATAAATTCAAAGTCACTAACAATGTAAAGATGCTTTAATAAGGAAAATAGAAAGCATTTTCCCTTAGTGTAATTTAACCAAGCAACCCCAGATTTTAATTATTCACTTATCTCTCCCTGTGTCTTTTGTCATTCCCTATCTGTATGATCTGTGAGACCAAATCTGTGCTTGTCTAAATTTTGTCTTGTTTTGTTATTTCCCTGTCCCTCTTCCCATGTTTATTCATGTGTGTATGTGTCCCTGAAGAAAAAGTCTTTTGTTCTATATTTATTTAATAGCACAGACAGAATAATATAGGAAAGTATAGTGGAATTATGTTGTTACGTTGTAAATAATTGTCCTGCCTACTGGTTTAATAAAAATGCTGATTGGTCAAAAGCATACAGGAAGTGAAAGTGGGACTATCAGACTAAAAAAACTTTGGGAACAGAAAGAACAGAGGAGAGATGCTGCAGGGAATTTTCAGTGATTATGGCTTTATTTTATATCCCTGTAAAGTCAGAAAAACAATTAATTAGAAGTAGGGACAAGATATTAATATTGATAGATATGTCAGTTGCTTTGTTTAATCGTTCCATCCATTATGTTTATGTACATCATCACTTATCTACATAGCATACATATATATATACACCTGTATATGAAGTATGCATATATTAATATTACTTTGTGTCCTATAAATATATGCAATAAGTTTATCAACTTATAGTTTAATTAAACATAGAAAATAGTGTTTAAAACTATCTGTTAAATGTTTTCTGCATGTAACATATTTTCTACTTCCCAAGTTTCAACAGAACTTGGGCTATATGTCCACAGACATGGCAAAGAGTCCTGCATATGCACATGCTTTGGAAACTACCTTCTTGGTAAAATTGAAGAATAAGTAGGGCAGAATCACTATGTGTCAGTGTTCCACACTGGAATGTTACTTTAAGTTTGCATGCCTCATCTTACTATGCTGTTTTTTTGCTGCTTTGGATCAAGTTTAGAGACTTGCATTCAGCATATGATAAATTGGTATTCTGGTAATGTGCATGACTCTAAATCCATAATTATTTTTGAGATAGCTATTAAAATTCATTTTTAAATTTATAATATATATAAATAAAAATAAAATAAATATTTGTTTTATCATATCTTTATTTTTGAAGATATCTTTATTTAAATACATCAGTGAACATCTGGCACTTACCTATTAATCTATAGGATAACTTTTCAATCTCTATTAATAAAGACAAGTTAGTAATCTGTCTGTTTCTATTATAAAACCTGCAAGAGTCACTAGATGTTTGTTTTTATTGCAATGCAGTACATGAGATGTTTGATTATTACCATATTCTGTGGAATGTCATTCTAGTTCAAGAAAAAAAAATAGAAATCTATGCAAATTAAACTCTCTGCCTTCCTACTTCAAAATATTAGATAGATGGTATTAGAGAGATGGGTCAGGGGTTAACAGTACTTTCTGCTGTTAGAGAGGACTCAGATTCAGTTTCCAAAACCTACACAGCAGCCTACCACTTCCTCTTACTCCAGTTCTGAAAGATCCCATGCTTTCTTCTGGCCTCTGTGAGCTCCTTTGTGGATAGTGTACATAGAAATCACACAGGCATAAAGAGAAATGTATCAATTGATTTTGTGTGTGTGTGTGTGTGTGTGTGTGTGTGTGTGTGTGTGTGTGGTAGTAGTAGAAGTGTCACAAATATCTAACACTAATATGCCAAACTATATTTTTCTGTATCTGTATGGTTCCCTGGATCTTAGAATCCCTGAAATGAAACTCAAAGGCTGTGCTAATGAAATAAATTACATATGTGTGTGTGTGTGGGGGGGGTGAATCTGTAAACCCAGTGACTAAAATGGATATCAAAATATTCTCATATCAAAACAGCATCATATCAGATTATGGAGAGTTGGATTCCTAGCTCTGTGAATGCAGTCCTGTGGTATTCGAGGGCCCTTTCTTGTCTGTAATATGGGGATACTGTTTCATTATGTTTCAGAATGGCAGACGAGAGTAATTGTATACTGCAATAATCAACACAGAGCCTGACATTTAACAACTATTCCACAAATGTTAGCCTTAGTAATAGTAGTAATAATACTTTGCTGTAAAACTTTCTCATCTATTCTCAAGGAAGAATAATGTTCAAGTCATCTCTAGTGCAGTGCCCATAAAAAATCCTGATTAAATAAAAGGCCAAAGATTAAATGGTCCATTGGGAATAAATAGGAGGATCACAGAAATCTGATAGGAGTAGAGACTGGCTTGAAGAGCAAGCATGGGACATGTGACAACGAGACATCATGACCTCAAAGTCACAGTGCTTTTCTTCCTGTTGTACAGGGCGCACTTGTTATTAGTTTAATACAATTAATTAATTTAGAAACTTTTGAAAATGGTCACGGTTCATTTCAAAATAATTTGATTATTCAACTATTATTGACCTGACATTAAAATATTCTATCTTACTGCAAATATTGTTTTAGAATGTTTTCATTAATATTATTTCATACAATAGGTTTTGAACCTATTTACCCCTCCAGCTCCCTCTTTTACCACCCTTTTCACAAAAAGTTGAAATTACATCTTTTTCCTTCTTTCCTCACCTCATCCAGTTTGTGCTGTTCTGCTAGTATTAGGATTGGATCCCACGCTAGCATGTTCTCACACTAGCATGCATGATTCTTGCAGGTTTTATAATAGATGCAAATTACTAAGTTGTCTTTATTGATAGATATTGAAAACATATCCTATAGATTAATAGGTAAGTGCCAGATGTTCATTGATGTATTTAAATAAAGATATCTTCAAAAATAAAAATATGTTAAAATAAATATTTTATTTATATATATTATAAATTTTAAAATGAAATTTATTAGCTCTCTCAAAAATAATTATGGAGTTAGAGTCATGCACATTGGCAGAATACTACTTTAGCATATGCCAAATGCAAGTCTCTAAACTTGATCCAAAGCAGCAAAAAATAAGCATATTAAGATGAGGAATACAAACTTAAAGTGACATTCCAGTGTGGAACATTGACACAGAGTTGCATAACTATGGGTCAGTCACATTAAAACAGTCACAATAAAAACGAACAACTGTGGTACATCTACACAGTGAAGTACTACTCAGCAGTAAGAAAAAATGTGATCCTAAAATTTGCATGCAATAGATGGATTTAGAGAATATCCTCCTGAAAGAGGTATTACAAACCCAGAAAGATAAGCAGGGGATGTACTCATTCATTAGTGGACTCTAAACAAACAAACAAACAAAGAAGAAAAAAGCAAAGCATGCCCAAGTTGCAAACCACAACCACTGAACAGCTTGGTATCAGAAACACCTTGTACTGGCACCTTGCATTCCACTCCCTCTAGAGGAACACCTGACTCAGTCTTGATGTTGGGGTGAGGAAATTGGATCTGCCAGGAGTGGATGCTGAAATGAGCAATATTGGGACCTTGGGACCTCCTGCCCTTGCTGGGGAAGAGATGGGGAGATGTGGAGAAGAGGGAGAGACTGGAAGGGGTGGGAGGGAGAAAGGATCTTGAATAAGGATGTACACAGATAGAAAATGTGACTTTATTCATAATAAAAAAAAGGAGGAAAAAAAGAACCTAGAAACAACCTAGATGCCTGGCATCCACTGGACTCTGTAAATTTTTTGACCCACATTGCCACCCAAACTCATGACCCAATTATCATCCCTTTAACCAATCATCCACTGCAACATAGCGAGCAAAGGAACACATATAAGCCCACCACTAGCTGAAGAAATTTGTTATTGCTGAGGATGACAGACCTTCAAAGCTTGGCTGTAAGTGATTTTGTCCTCTGATATTCCAGACTATTTTTACTAAATAAACATTTATATCACCACAGGAGAAAGAGTCTTCCCTAGTAATTGCCAATATCTAATAGTTAATGCTACAAGCAAACACTTAAGTAACATTATACCTATTCAGAAGGCTATATTTATAAATTTCAGAATGTGTATATGTACATATACACACATCAATAAATGTTTAACAACAATTAATAAAAAATAAAAGCCTTAAATTTGGCAGCAAGTGAAGAGGAACATATGGGTTGGTTTAGAAATAGGAAAAGGAAGGGAGAAATGATGTGATTGAATGATAATATCAAAGTATAAGAAATAACTAAATGCAATTTTAGTTATCAACACCTGGGGAGGTAATGGTGTCTTTATCAAGGACATGCAGACAGACCCTCCTTCATCCCTTCTCTATCATGATTGGCCAGCTATGAAGAAAGACATTGTACTAACTAGTCAAAGTGTTCTTCAAAATCTTCATTATTTTGGCTTCCTACCTTTCAGAGAATGAATAAAAAACATTTCTCATGTTTATAAATCAGGTTATGGAGATAGCCAAGAAGTGAAAGTCCTGTGGTGAGGCTGCACCAACAAGCCTGACATCCACTGGACTCTATAAATTTTTTGACCCACATTGCCACCCAAAGTCATGACTCAATCATCATCCCCTTAGCCAACCATCCATTGCAACATTAGCAGCCCCTAATGTTGCAAGCACCACCTAGAACAGTTGGAAAAACAATGAGTGATTAGTCTCCCAGCTAGTCTTCAGGCCTCAAGCCCAAAGCACATCCTATGCCTTTCCCCCTCTCATCTCAGCCCTATCAAGGCAGCTGGGCTCTTTCCCCCACTCTGATGGATCTCCAATGCTCTGGAGCAATCCCCAGAATCTATTCAACAGGTGAGAGACCTAAAATCAGACTGCACCAACTTTCCTGATACTCATTAGACTCTGTAACCTCTATCAACCACTCTGCTGCCCAAACCCACCAACCCCATCATTCTCACCTTGGACTACCATCCACTGAAATTTCAGTAGCCCCTATACAAGCACCACCTACTCCAGTTGGAAGAACAGGCACACATACCACCTATACTAGTAGAAAGAGCATCCTATCCTATAGGCACAAGGACCACATACACAAACTGGAAGAACAACAGCCCCTATAGGCACCAGCATCTATACAAGTTAGAAGTCTTCACTGGCACAAGGAAAACCCACACAGGTCAGATACCTGCATTTACGCATCCACCTCCCCCCATTCAGGCCAAAAAACCCAATAAATTAAAGAAACAATAAATGAGCAAAAGATTCATCTAACAGAGACATCACAAGAATCTGCAACCTATACCTAAAACTATTTCAAACTTAGATGAGTAAATGGTAGTGTAAGAAGAATACATGCATAAAGGGTAATTTGACAACACAAGAACTCAGTAGTACTACAACATCAAGAATTGATTATCCTAATGTAAATAAAGAAGAAAATGATCTTAAAAGTAACTTCATGAAAATGATAGAGGTCTTTTTGAAGAAAATTTAAAAAAAAGCCTGCAAAGAGATCAAGAAAAAAACAAACAAACAATTGGAAGAAATCAATAAATCCTTAAAGAAAGCCAAATAAACAGAAACAAAAAAACTACATGATCATCTCATTAGATAGTTAAAAATCATCTAAAAAAATTCAACACCTCTTCATGATATATGTGCTGATATGTTATATTTTTAGTAAAACCAGTCTGGAATATCAGAGAAGAGATTCACCTACACTCAATTTAGGAGGATCAGTGAGTGGTAATTCACACATTTAATCCTAGCACAGGGAAAAACCTAGAGTGGTGACCTATGCCTTTAATCCCAGCAGCTCTGAGTTTGAGGCCACTACTTGGGTCCAAGACTCAGACTGGGGCCTGTGGATTTCAAAAGGACACTGAGACAATTGTGTCATTTGTTTAAAAAGAATGCCACTTTATTGAATCCCCATCTCAGTTTAAATATGGGGGCTACCTGAGGCTGGAAACACAGTGGGAGTTCCCCAGGTGGCTGGAGATTACTGACTTCTGATAAAAAGCCCAGCTTCTTGAACCATCTCTACAGGGAGGAAAGCCAAAACATATCAGACAATGGGAAACATAGGATATGCAGTTAGCTAACACAGGCTACATGCTTTAAGGCTCAGAGTGCAGGTAAATGTTACAGCAGGGGCCTACAAACAATGAAATAGTAGTAGCCCAGAACTTTAATCTTAACCTGGATGTGATACAATTGATTGAAGAAAGTGTTTAAGGCAGGCAAAGAAAGACAGATTCATGCAGTAGAAGGGATGAGGAGCAAGCCTGAGAAAGTTGGAAGATAGTTGGGTGAGATTTAACTATGGTGTTCCCTCTCTTTGAAATTCCCACCTTTCACCAATATCTGGCTCTGAGTTTCCTTTATTACAATCAGAATTCATGCAACAGATAAAAGTCTTGGGAATATCAGGAATATAAGGAGCATGCCTAAATGTAATAAAATCAATATGCAGCAATTGATAGCTGACATGAAATTAAAAAGAGACTCAAAATGATTCCACTAAAATCAGGAACAAGACAAGACTGTCCACTATCTCTATATATGTTCAATATAGTACTTGAAGTTTCAGCTAGAGCAATAAGACAAAAAAATATCAAGGGAATATAAATTGGAAAGAAAATGTCAAACTTTATCTATATGCAGATTATATGATACTATACATACATTACCCCAAAGAAATCTACCAGAAGACTTCTACAGCTGATAAACATCTTTAGTAATGTGTCAGAATATAAGATTAATAAAAAATAGTAGCCTTCCTATACATAAATAATAAATTTCCTGAGAAAGAAATCAAAGAAACATCATTTTTTACAATAGACACAAATCACATAAAATAGCTTGGAGTAATTCTTGCCAAACAAGGAAAAGACCTTGTATGACAAGAACTTCAAGTCTTTGAAGAAAGAAATTGAAGAAAATACCAGATAAATGGAAAGATCTTCAATGCTCATGGGTAGGCAGAATTAACATAATAAAAATGGCAATCTTTCTAAAGGCAATCTACAGATTCAAAGCAATCCCCATCAAAACCCCAAGACAATTCTTCACAGACCTCAAACAAATAATATTCAACTTCATATGAAAAAAACCAAACCAAACCAATCAACCAAGCAACCAAACAAACAAACTTAAAAACAAAACCAAGGACAATACTCTACAATACAGCATTATACCATCCCTGACTTCAAGCTCTACTATAGAGTTATAGTAATAAAAAACGAGCTTTGATTGGCATAAAAACAGACATGTGGATCAATAAAATTAAATAAAAGTTCCAGACATAAATTTACACACCTATCAACACCTGATTTTTGACAAAGAAGCCAAAATTTAAAACTGGAATAAAAGGGGCATCTTCAACAAATGACAATGGCATAAATAGATGTTGACATGTAGAAGAATGCATATATATCCATATCTATCACTCTGCACAAAACTCATGTCCAAGTGGATTTTAAAAAACCCTCTTCATAAATTTAATTACAATGATTCTGATAGAAAAGAAGGGAAAATTAGCCTTGAATTCATTGGCACAAGAGACTACTTCTTAAATATAACACCAGTAGCATAAACACAAAGATTGCCAGTAAATGGAATCTCATAAAACTGAACCACTTCTAGAAGGAAAAGAAGATGACCAATAGGACAAAATAGTAGTCTACAGAACAGGAAAGACATGACAAGGCACTGATCTCCAAAAATTATTAAAAACTCAAGAAATTAGACATCAAAATACCAAATAATACAATTCAAAACGGAGATCTAAGCAGAAAATTCTAAACAAAATAATCTCAAATGGTAGAAAGACATTTAAGGAATTGTTCAATATACTTAGTCATAAGGAAAATGCAAGTCAAAATGACTCTAATATAGCTAGCATCTTATACTTGTCAGAATGGCTAAGATCAAAACTACTAATGAACTTGTCAGAATGGCTAAGATCAAAACTACTAATGACAGATTATTTTTTGAGATGAGGTTGAGGAAGGAGAATACTCCTCCACTGCTGGTGGAAGTAAAAACTTGTACAGTCACTTTGGAAGTCAATGTGGTGGTTTCTCATAAAATTGGGTATCAATCTACCTCAAGACCCAGCTAAACTTATGTCAAGCATGTACCCAAAGGATGCTCACTTATACTACAAGGTCACTTGCTCAACTGTGTTTATAGAAGCATTATTGTAAGAGCCAGAAATCAGAAATAGCCTAGATATCCCTTTCTTGAAGAATGGATAAGAAAAATGTACATTTGCACAATGAAATATTACTTGGCTATTAAAAACAATAGTATCATAACATTTGCAGCCAGATAAATGGAATTAGCAAAAACTTTTCCAGTGAGGCAACCCAGACCCCAAAAGACAAACATTGTATGTACTCACTCTTAAATGGATAGTAGGAATAAAGTATAGGATAACCAACCTAAAATCTACAGCCTCTGAGAGGCTAGATAACAAGAAAGGTCCAAAAAGGAAAGCATGTATTCCCCAGGAAAAAGGAAATAGAAGAGATTTCCCAGATAAACTGAAAGCATATGATAGTGGAACAGATAAATGGGAAGTTGAGGAAGTGGGTTGGGGGCAGAAGACAGGTTGGAGGTGGAAAAGAGTAACAAAAAAGATTTTTTGGTGGGGGTGGATTTGGGAGTTAGGAAGAAACCTGGTACCAGAGAAACCTCCAGAAATCCATAAGAATATTCCCAGTTAAGTCTCCTACTAATAGTGGAGAAGGTGCTTTAACTGACTATCTATTGTAATCTGATTGGTGAACACCCTAATTGCCATCACAGATACTCTATTATCCAGTAACTGAATAAAGCAGATGCAAAGATCCACAGTCAAGCACTGGGCTGAGCTCTAGGAATCTTCCTTTAGAAAGGGAGGAGGGAGTGGAGGTGTAATGGGATTAAGCTGGCAAAACTTGGAGGTGTGTCTCTGGAGTGCCACGATCCTCAATGGGACATGGTCAGATGCCACTGAGATGCTTGGACATTGACCTACTTCCTGTTTGTCCCTAAATTCTTGGGGAGCAGATTAAACCATCCATTATGGGACATTTCCACTCTCTAAGAATTGTCTTATGATTCAGTTTGTATCAGTGAGTGTTTTTTAACTTCTTAATAAATATTAATTCCTTATATGATACCTTGCTAGTATATTTTTCATGATAGAAGTGAATTAGCCAGGGAGTCATAATGAGAGCTAGTGGAACCCACAGAGATAGCTCCTGGAGCTCATGGTCTCTAGACTACCAGTACAGGGGTCTTCTTATAGGCCCTCTGTAGGTGTGTGACAGCTGTGAAGCTTGGTCTTTTTGTTAGGATCCTCTCAGTGAGATCAGGACCTGTCCCTGGCACTTAGATGGCTTTTGACAACTTGTTCTCCACAACATAGATATTTACATTACTATTCATAACAGGAATAAAATTGCAGCTATAAGGTAGCAACAACAAAAAGGTTTTATTGCTGAGAATCACTACAACATGAGGTATTAAAGGGTCACATCATTAGGAAGGTTGAGTACCATTATTTTAAAATAAAAACATGTACATATGATTCCAGATTTTATCTAAACAATGTGTCTCTATAAAGTAGCCACCTTTGAATTTGTTTGTAGATAGGGACACCAAAGAATAAAACACTCAAGTAGCACATGGCAACTCATCTCATTGTGCAACAATAGAAGAACTAGGTCAATGCCCTCTGACTCTAAGGCCAATAATCTTTTATTTCAATAGACCATTTCATCATGTTTTTCTCTAATAATAATTAATTTAATAGATCAAAGTGGCATCTTTAAGACCCATGATGAAAAACACATAAATTACTTGACCATTTTTATTATTATATGTTGCTAGCTAATATGACTTATCTTTGATTGTTAATTACCAAGAATGTTGCTTTTTAGATATTTTAAGTATAGTGAGTATAAGGAAGGATATTTTTTGCTATATTTTTAAATAAGAGTCTAATTTACTTTTCTATTACAGAATTAAATCTTGGAGATCTTTCAGTAGTAATAAACAGTAAACATAACTTCTATTGTTACATTACAAACTTTCCATGGGTTGGCTCCTGATATATGGGCCAATTCTAGTCTCACTTTCCAATATTTTAAGAGTAAATATAACAACATAATATTATGAAATTGAATTGTACTTTCCATATTCCAACTGTCTTTATCTCATAAAAACTGTGTAAAATTGGTGGGTCAGGCTTCAGAGATAAATTTCTATGTTTAGAAGCTATAGTCCATGTGCACATAGATTAGGGTTTGAAGATGTTATCTATTTCCTCTAGGTTTTTATAGGTATTCTGTGCTCTTGACAGAGGACATCTTGTGATAATAAAGTAGCAGCAGGTGAGTAGTTTTTGTTTTCAGTTCTGTTTCTTACAAGATACACTTTCCCTAAAGTAGGGAAACTAAACTAGGCCTCTTAGTTTTTACTAGGCATTTGTAAACAAGCCATCAGAATCTTTTATGACAATATTCTAAATCATAATTCCAAGGTAGTATTCAAAGAAATGTTTACTACGTATCTTAGTTACAGCTTCTATTTCCACATTGAAACACCATGACCAAAAACAATTTGGGGGAAAGAAAAGGATTTATTTTGCTTATACTTCAACATTGCTGTTTATTAGTAAAGGAGGTCAGAACAGGAATTCAAAGAGGGCAGAAACCTGGAGGCAAGAGATGATGCAGAAGAAGTGGAGGGGTGTTGCTTGCTGGCTTGTTCAATCCACCTTCTTATAGAACCCAGGATGAACAGCCCAGGGATTGCATTACCCACCATGGGCATGGCCCCTTCCACTGACCAGTAAATGAGAAAATACCTTACAGCTGGATCTCAAGGAGGCATTTTCTCATCTTAGGTTTCTTAGTCTGATGGCTTCAGCTTGTGTAACGTTGACCAGTGCACACAGTGCTCTAATAGATAAATGTTCAGAGAAGTAAGAGAAGTTTCATGTTTTAAGGCATTGGATGCTGTCTTCTGTATCTACTGAATTAATATTCACCTGGTTACATGACTGAGCTGTTTCTGGTAACATCCTGATATTTGTCATTGTCACAGTCTCCTTAAATTAGAACAAAGGAAACACACACTTATTCAGAAACAAACCAAAATGAACAATCAAGCAGGGAATGATTGCAGATTCTGCCCTTATCTGCATTCAAAAACATTTCAGATATTTCTGAGTGAGCTGCTTGTGTGGATGAACAGGCACTGAAGAAAGGACACTTTGCTATGAAGCAAGTGCCTGGGAAACAGCACAACACTTTTTGATCATAAGGAAACTGAAATATATAAATAAAATGGTGAAGTGGTAAGTTGTGGGGAGCTACATTTTATTATGAAGCACACTTTGAATAAATTAACACTGTATTGGCAAGTAGCCTTCAAAGACAAATGTTATTCCAAAAATTATATTTGAATAATTAAAAGTGATTCTTGTTGAAATGCATGCTATATTAATATGCATTGTATGTTTTATTATAGGCATAATATTGTTTAAAAAAAGACAGTGATTCAAACACAACATCATGTAAACTTGAGAGAACAGGATCTATTGCATAATCAACCAGTTTTCTTACAACAACAAAGACAACATTTAACTCTGTCAGCACTGTGTGTGTATGATTAGTGTATGTACATATTTGTGTGCATGTGCAAACTTGTGCATATGGGTTCAGATTTTTTACATATTTATGTAGAGGTCATAGGTAAAATTTTAAGTGTCATCCTCTACTACCCTCTATCTTTTTTGTTATAGTTTCTTACTAAACTCAGAACTTCTTGAGAGAACAAGACTAGCTGGCCAATACGTTTTAGGGAACTGTCTGTTCCACCAATTTGTCCTGGGGCTACAGACAAATACATCTATAAGTAGATTTTTCTTCATTGCTGAGTGGAAACTCAAATTCAGGGTCCTGATAACTATGCAGCAGTATCTTAATTGGCTGGAGTGTCTTCTCAGCCCATATCATGTGCAAGGAATATTATATAAAGGCATGAGGATTTATCTATAGTTTTAAAGTTACAGAGGAATGTTTTGTTATGAAGTATTAAACATTTGAACATAAAAACATATTTTAAACTAGAAGCATGATAATCCTTCAAAAGATACCAGTGTTCATACTAGGAAAGCACCAGGTTTTATATCCTTTTAAAAGATAATTCATCCATTTCTGAATGTTTCAAACACTGGACTTCAATAAATTTTAATTTTCTGGGATAGCTATATCCCTGCTTCATAGTCAGATCTCTATGTTTCTTCATAAGTTGATGTAAACTACATTTTTAATATCTAAATTTAGATGAATTTTTATTTTATATTCTCTTTTCTATTGACTGTGACATTTTTCTAATATATTTTTTTAAATTTCTTCCCATGGCATAAAGGACTTTTTCTTTTAAATTCCCTTTATTTTTAAAATTCTGTCTTAAATGTTTCATCATTCTTAAATTATTTTTGACTTTCTGAAAAAGAAATGGTCATTCATTTTATTCTAATTATGGATATCTGCAGGAGGTTTAAGCTAACAGGCATTTTCTGTGAAGGATTAGCTGCATTTATTGTGAATGAGGACAGGCATTTGCTCTAGTTCTTGGCTACACAGAGCCTGACATTTATTGATAAATAGTCATTTTACCTAACTAAAAAATAACTATCCTAAAAATTCTTTATCTGTGTTTACTGAAAAAAATTGAGATCCAAAGTATGGTGAGTAGCTCATTTTAAAAAGATGTGGGTGGACATTTTCCTGATACCAGATACATATTTGTAGTCTTAGTGATAGCTAAGTCAAGAAGTTTTGCCTTTAAAATGTCCAGGGCACCTTTGTATTTTTAGCAAAGACCTTTGTTATCTGTGTTATCCAAATCTGAGGACGCTCTTAATGTTTGAATTCACGGGAGACATTCATTATCTCTATTTTTTAAAAATTTGCTCAGCAAATATTATCAGGACTCCATAAACTGAAAGTTTATTAAAATTAAAGTAAACGTCTGTTGCTTTTTTTCTTGTTTTAATGCTAAAAATTTGTGTTTCACAAATATTGACTGAATACTTTTTAAAATCTCAGGGTGGGGACTGGGTGCTGTCTGCAGAGTCCCAGCGAACTCTGTAGCAGGGGCAGATAAAGTCTGCCTCTCACCATACCCACAGCTGCTGCTGAGGGAATTTGCACAGCTACCTACCTCGACCTCGAACTTAGTGAACAGATAACTACAGGGATCTCTGCAGGACAGACTCAGACCCCGCCCAGAGGTGAGGAGGGGTCACCAGGCCCAAGCGCCTATATCCCAGCCAGGGAAGGACAGTTGAGCTCCCATCCGTTCTGGTTCTGCTTCCCCACCGGGTGCTGTCTGCAGAGTTCCAACGAAATCTGTAGCAGGGGCAGACAAAGTCTGCCTCTTACCATACACACAGCTGCTGCTGAGGGAATTTGCACGGCTAACCACCTCCACCTCCAACTGAGCGAACAAATAACTTCTGGGGTCTCTGAAGGACACACTCAGATCCTGCCCAGAGAGGTGACAGGAGGCACACAATCCCAAGTGCCACAACTGACCAGGAGCCATCTAATCGTGAACCACTGAAGCCATGGGCAAATGTCAGTGCAAAAAATTACATCATAATACAAAGAACAGCATGGTAACTCCAAAAGAGAGTGGCGATCTTACAAATACAAGACCTGAACTGAGCAAAAAGAGGAAACAGAAGGAAGCAACACCAACAATTCCTTTTTGATGATCATCGAAGCTCTAAAAGAAGATATGAAAAATAGCCTTAAAGAAATAGAAGAAAATACAAACAAAAAATTGGAAGAGATGAACAAATCTATGAAAGAAACATGCCAGGAACTAAAAGCTGAAATGGAAGCAATAAAAAAGGCACAAAATGAGGCAAAGATGGAAAGAGAAAATCTGAAGAAAAAAGCTGGAACCACAGATACAAGCATAACAAACAGAGTTCAAGAGATGGAAGATAGAATCTCTGAAGTGGAAGACTCAGTAGCTCAAAGAATATAGTAAAACTAAAAAAGCCATAACTCAAAATGTTCAGGAAATCTGGGACACCATGAGAGACCTAATTTGAAAATAATAGGAATAGAAGAAGGAGAAGAATACCAGCTCAAAGACACAGATAATGTTTTCAATAAAATCCTAGAAGTAAACTTCCCTAACCTGAAGAAGGAAACGCCTATAAAAATACAAGAAGCTTACAGAACACCAAATAGATATGACCCGCCAAAAAAGGCAGCGTGCCACATTATAATCAAGTCACAAAACATACAGAACAAACAAAAAATTTTAAGAGCTGCAAAAGAAAAGGGCCAACTCACATATAAAGGCAGACCCATCAGAATAATACCTGACTATTCAATGGAAACGATGAAAGCTAGAAGGGCTTGGTCAGAAGTAATACAGATGCTAAGACAGCATGGCTGCCAAACTAGAATACTATACCCTGCAAAATTATCAATCACCAAAATTATCTATAGATGGAGTAAACAAGATATTTCATGACAAAGTCAGACTGAAAGAATATCTATCTACTAATCCAGCACTACAGAGAGTATTAGAGGGAAAACTCCAACCTAAGGACCCCAGACACACCCACAAAATCACAAAAAGTCAATAATTCCACAGAAGAATACCCCAGAGAAAGGAAATACAAACAAATTACCACCAAAAATGGCAGGAAATATGAATCAATGGTCACTAATTTCCCTTAATATCAATGGTCTCAACTATCCTATAAAAGGTCACACACTAACAAGATGGATAAAACAACAGAAGCCATCATTCTGTTGCCTACAAGAAACACACCTCAACTGCAAAGACAGACACAGGCTTAGAATAAAGGGTAGGGAAAAGATTTTCTAGTCAAACGGTCCTAAGAAGCAAACAGGGGTTGCAATCCTAATATCTAACAAAGTAGACTTTAAACTAAAAGCAGTTAAAAAGGACCAAGATGGTCACTACTTATTCATCACAGGAAAAATTGGTGAAGAGGAGATTTCAATATTAAATATTTATGCCACTAATATAAGGGCATCTGCTTATGAAAAAGAAACACAGCTAAAGCTTGAATCCCACATCAATTCTTACACCATAATAATGGGAGACTTCAATACCCCACTTTCAACCCTGGATAGATCAACCAGACAGAGCCTCAATAGAGAAATAAGGAGTCTGAAAGAGGTTATGATGCAAATGGATTTCATAGATATCTACAGAAGCTGCCACACAAATGCAAAGGAATGTGCATATTTCTCAGATCCTCATGTAACTTTCTCCATAATTGACCACATAATTGGTCCTAAAGCAAATATCAACAGATACAAAAAAATGGAAATAATCCCTTGTAACATATTGGACCACCAGGGCCTAAAGTTAGAGTTCAATAACATCAAAACCCAAAGAAAGCCTACCAACTCATGGAAACTAAACATCAATCAGCTGAACCATCTCTGGGTCAAGGAAGAAATTAAGAAAGAAATCAAAATCTTCCTAGACTTTAATTAAAATGAATCCACCACATATTCTAACTTGTGGCACACAATGAAAGCAGTCTTAAGAAGAAAATTCATAGCGCTAGATGCCTACATGAAAAACCTAGAGAAATCTCACACTAGAGACCTAACAGGGCAGCTGAAAGCCTTAGAACAATCAGAAGCAAATTCACCTAGAAGGAGTAGATGGCAGGAAATAATCATACTTAGAGCTGAAATCAATACAACTGAAACAAAAAGAACAATACAAAGAATCAATGAATCTAAGAGTTGGTTCTTTGAGAAAGTTAACAAGATAGATAAGCCCTTAGCCAAACTAATAAAAAAACAGAGAGAGGGTTTTCAAATCAAAAAAATTAGAAATGAAAAGGGGGACATAACAACAGACACCAAGGAAATACAGAGAATCATCAGATCACATTTTGAAAATCTGTATTCCACAAAAATGGATAACCTAGAAGAAATGGACAGCTTTCTGGACATGTACCATCTACCAAAATTAAATGAAGATCAGATTAATTACCTAAACCGGCATATAACCGTTAAGGAAACTGAAGCTGTCATTAAAAACCTCCCCAAAAATAAAAGCCCTGGTTCAGATGGTTTCAGTGCCGAATTCTACCAGACATTCAAAGAAGAATTACTACTGTTACTTCTAAAACTATTTCACACAGTAGAAACTGTAGGAATATTGCCAAATTCCTTTTATGAGGCCAAAATCACCCTAATACCCAAGCCACTCAAAGACACAACAAAGAAGGAGAATTACAGACCAATTTCCCTCATGAATATTGATGCAAAAATTCTCAACAAAATTTTGGCAAACCATATAAAACAATGTATAAAAGACATCATCCACCACAACCAAGTAAGTAGGTTTCATCCCAGAAATGCAGGGCTGGTTTAACATATGAAAAACTATAAATGTTATCAATCATATAAACAAACTAAAAGAGCAAAACCACATGATCATGTCCTTAGATGCAGAAAAAGCCTTTTACAAAATCCAACACTCCTTTATGATTAAAGCCCTGGAGAGATCAGAAATACAGGGAGAATACCTAATTATAATAAAGGCAACTTAGAAGAAGCCGACAGCTAGTACCAAACTTAATGGAGAAAAACTCAAAGCAATCCCACTAAAGTCAGGAACTAGACAAGGATGTCCTCTCTCCCCTTATTTATAAATATAGTTCTCAAAGTTTTAGCTAAAGAAATAAGGGAACGAAAAAAGATTAAGGGGATACAAATTGGAAAAGAAGAAGCTAAGCTATCTCTATTTGTAGGTGATATGATTGTATACATGAGCGACCCACAAAATTCTTCCAAGGAACTGCTACAGCTTATAAACACCTTCAGGAATGTAGCAGGATGCAAGATTAACTCAAAGAAATCAGTAGCCCTTCTATACACCAAAGATAGACGAACTGAAAAAGAAATAAGGGAAACATTACCCTTCATAATAGCTGTAAATAGTATTAAATACCTTGGAGTAACTATAACCAAAGAAGTAACAGACCTATTTGACAAAAATTTTAAATCACTGAAGAAAGAAATTGAAGAGGATATCAGAAAATGGAAAGCTCTCCCATGTTCCTAGATAGGTAGGATCAACATAGTAAAAATGGCAATTCTACCAAACGCAATCTACAGATTCAATGTACTGCCCATCAAAATCCCAACAAAATATTTTTTGGACCATGAAAGAACAATACTCAATTTCATTTGGAATAACAGGAAATCCAGGATACCCAAACAATCTTACTCAACAAAAGAACCTCAGGAGGTATCACCATCCCTGACTTCAAGCTATGCTATAGAGCTACAGTAATAAAAACAGCCTGGTACTGGCATAAAAACAGACTTGTGGATCAATGGAATAGAATTGAGGATCCAGACATTAACCCAAAATCCTATGAACACCTGATCTTTGACAAAGAGGTCCAAAACATTCAATGGAAAAAAGATAGTATATTTAACAAATGGTGTCGTCATAGCTGGATGGAAGTGTGTAGAAAAATGCAAATAGATCCGAGCCTGCCACCATTACAAAACTCAAATCCAAGTGGATCAAACACCTCAACTTAAACCCAGCCACTTTGAACTTGATAGAAAAGAAAGTGGGAAATACACTTCTACGAATTGGCACAGGTGACCACTTCCTAAATATAACACCAGTGGCACAGACACTAAGACCAACAATCAATAATTGGGATCTCCTGAAGCTAAGAAGCTCCTGCAAAGACAAGGACACTGTCAATAGGACAAAATCACAGCCTACCGAATGGGAAAAGATTTTCACCAACCCTACAAGTGGTAGAGGACTGATCTCTAAGATACATAAAGAGCTCATGAATCTAGAGCCCAAAATCTTGAATAACCCAATCAAAAAATGGGGTACAGATCTAAAAGGGAATTCTCAGCAGAGGAAGTACGAGTGGCTGAAAGGCACCTGAAAAAGCGCTCTTCATCTTTAGCCATCAGAAAAATGCAAATCAAAACAACTTTGAGATACCACCTAACACCTGTTAGATTGACTAAGATAAAAGGCACAGATGACAGCCTATGATGGAGAGGATGCTGAGCAAGGAGAACACTCCTCCATTGTTGGTGGGAGTGTAAGCTTGTTCAGCCACTTTGGTATGCAATATGGCGGTTTCTCAGAAATTTGAGAATCAATCTCCCCAAGGACCCAGCAATATCACTTCTGGATACCCAAATGATGTACATTCCCACTCCAAAGGTATGAGCTCAACTATGTTCATAGCAGCATTATTTGTAATAGCAAGAACCTGGAAACAATCTAGATGTCCCTCAACTGAAGAATGGATTAACAAACTGTGGTACGTCTACACAATGGAATACAACTCAGCAGTAAGAAAAAGTGATATCCTAAAATTTGCAGGCAAATGGATGGATTTGGAGAATATCCTCCTAAGCGAGGTATCACAATCTCAGAAAGATAAGCAGGGGATGTACTCACTCATTAGTGGTCTCTAAACAAACAAACAAGAAAAAAAGCCAAGCATGCCCAAGCGGCAAACCACAACCACTTAACAGCTTCGGATCAGAAGCACCCTGCACTGACTCTTTGGATTCCACTCCAACTGTAGGAACACCTGACTCACTCTTGAGGGAGGGGGGATAAAACTGGATTTGCCAGGAGTGAAGACTGATCCAAGCATTATTGGGTCAGTGGGACCATAGGACTGTCAGCTCCCAGCCCAGGGAGGGGATGGGGAGTTGCGTAGAAGAAAAAATGACCTGATGTGTTGGGAGGGGGAAGGGACTTCGAATAAGGATATACAGGAATGGAAAAAAAAATTCAGAGGGAAAGCTGAACACAAAGTAAATATATGTGTAGCAATCTTATTTGAATTATCACCATGCTTATGATTTTATCTTCTTTATATTTATTGTTAACTTTTCAGCATTTAAATTCATTTTACTGTTTTTCTTGATAAATACAAAATAAATAAAGAAAAAAAATTGTAAAAAAATCCCAGGGTACGTCCCTTGGAAAAACATTCAAGTGATGTATCTTAAAAATTAATTTTAGAGACACTGCTTCCGGTTCCGCCACCGGGACCTGTGCTCTCTGTGGCGCCCCAGCGCACTCTGGAGCAGGGGCAGCTGAACTCTGCACCTGGCCACACCCGCAGCTCCTGCTGCTCAGGGAATCTACTAGGAGCCCTACTGCGACCCTGAACTGAGTGAACTGAGCAAACTAACTGCAGGGGTCTCTGAGGGGCGGATTCGAACCCTG
Source organism: Sigmodon hispidus (assembly GCA_004025045.1). Lineage (NCBI taxonomy): Eukaryota > Metazoa > Chordata > Mammalia > Rodentia > Cricetidae > Sigmodon > Sigmodon hispidus. Next base: position 40 of record PVIH01007283.1, on the reverse strand, counting down.
ACCAGAGGTGAGGAGGGCCTGGCGGGCCTCAGCGCCTGTA